>PVIA01003383.1:8576-170870 GCA_004024845.1 Tonatia bakeri
CCCCCCCCCCCCCCATCTCCCGGGGTCGCACTTCTTCAGGCTCCACCTGGTCTTCTACCAGGACAACGTCTACCCCCACAGACAAGACCACTTGCAGACGCCTGTCCACTGCCCAGCAGTGGATGCTGAGGCCCCCAGTTCTGACTTGTCGCATGGCTGCCCGTGGATCCTCCCCTCCTCCTGCCCCCAGAGAAAGGCTGACTTTTTATCAGTTCCACTGCCCTCTTCCTGATCCCAGCCCCTCCGCCCTCTGCCTGGGTGCTGCACCAGCCCCTGCAGCCCCGTCTCTGCACTGCAGCCAGGGTTTCCGAAGACAGCATGCGGCGCATCGCACCCTGCTCAAGTCTCCAGCACCTCCTCCGCGAGCACAGAAATTAAGTCCTGAGTGTGTTCGGAAAACTCGGCTGCCCTCTGTGGTCTGACTCGTCTGTAGGCACTCCCCTGGCAGGAAATCGGCTGAGGGCCGGTGGGTCCTGTCACGGGAGCAGCTGCTGCCCAGGCTCATAGAGTGGGCCAAGCCCAGGGAGGATGTGTGCATGGCCACACACAGACGGGGATGGGAGGGTGCAGGACGTGGCAGAAGCAGCAGAGAGGGCCCGGGTGGGCACTGTGAATGCCGGCAGGTGGCCACGCCACATGCCTCCACGGCTCTGCTCGGTGGCTTCCTCTGCCTCCAAGCCTTTCCCCACCTGTCCTTCAGGCTCCATGGGCCACCTCAGAGGCCACCTCCACTCTTGTGCTTCCAGACTACTGACCACAACAGTCTCAGCTCGCCTACTCCAGGGGCCAGTGAGCCTCCAGGCCGGCAGGTAAGATGGGTGTGACCTTGCAGAGTCGAACTTGCAGTTGAAGGCCTGGGTTCACACAGGGGCAGTGTGACCACACAAAAAGCCTGTGTGCCCAGGTGAGAATGGAGACGAGTGCGCCGGCCACAGAGCTGAGTGAGGACTGAAGGAGGCAACACGAGGGCGACAGTCACAACCGAGGGCGACAGTCACAACCGACTGCCTGCGGGAGCTGCTGGAGAGTCAGCTCTGCACAGGCACTGACCCAGGGCAGGGCACAGCCGAGAGCACTCCAGCCAGGCGCAGGCCCAACGCTCCTCTCAGCGTTCCCGACTCTGTGTGCCAAGCCAACACCCAGCAGCTACTCGCCCCCCGCCCCCGCCCAGCTCTCACTCTTTGTCCTGCGTCGAGCCATGCAAGAGAGTGCTTCCAGGCAGAATAACTGTATGAGCTTCTTAATACTTTTCCACCTGGAACTCTCCTGAAGCATGCATCGTATTCTATTTCTATTACAACTTTCTGTTAATAAATTACTTATCTGCTACAACGGGTGTGACAGAGAAAGACAGAACCTGCAGTGGGAAGACGAAGGGAATGAATACTCTGCTCAAGGCTTGAGGAGCAGCTGCTCCCACACATAGTACACGGGCGCAGGGGCTGGTGGCAAGAGACAACCGGGCCCTGCCCAGCCGTCACCGCCACTGCCCCGCAGGACAGGATGCGCAGCTCCAGTGGGCGTGGGTGACCCTGTTAGGCGCGGCGCAGGCACCACAGGATTCCAGGCTGTCTCTGCGGTTGCGCCGGAAAAGACCACAAGACCAGTGACTGGCAGGAAAGCGGGTGGCCGTAGACAAGAGGATGGCACAGACTGAGCTGCTGCAGAGGTGAGGGCTGGTGGGCCCCAGCCTCGCCCAGAGTTTCACCCTGAGAGCAGTTGTGAGGTGCAGACCGGGGCTCCACTCTGCACACGGTGTAGCAGTAGCCCTGCCAGGGAAAGCCTCACGACTGCTGCAGCAGGCAGGGCTGGACGGGACAGGGCGGCTTGCACTAGAGCGCGGGGCTGGGGGCACCGCTTCCGGAACGCCAGAGCTGAGCCCTAGGTTTGCGACGCATGCGCATGACGGGGTGCGAGATGGCGGAGCTCACCGTCTGGGATGAGGAGAGGTGTGCACAAGACGTCAAGAGATCAGCGCTGAACTCGAGGTGCCCTGCCTGCGGGTGTTCCTGTGAGCACGCCCCTCACCCCTGACAGGCCACGCTGCTAGAGTGATGCCCCGACACAGAGCCTCACGCATCGGTGCCCAACAAACAGCGGCCCTCCCGTCAAAAACTTGGAGGGCTCTGTGCTGCTTTCAGCCTTCAGCCCAAATCCTGGAGTGGAATCCAGCAACTTTCACAAGCTGGCTGCAGTCCACCTTTTCTGGGTTGTTCTCCCTACTTCTGCCCCGAACCCCCACCCTCCAGCCTGCTACTGCTACTGCCCCAGGTGACACGGGTTCCATACTCCACACCTCTCTGCCCACCGACCTCTCAGTTCTTGCCTGGTCAAAGCAAACATTGGCCCCGTGAAGGTCTGGCTCCACCTCCACCTTCCTGGGGGCTTCTCTGTGCCTTAACCCACAGTGACCACTCTCCTTCAAAGCACCTGAGCTCCCTCTGTAACACTCCTGTGACAGCATCAGACATGGTCTATGGCCCTGGACAGTGTAGCTCGGTTGGTTGGGTGCTGTCCTGCAAACCGAAAGGTCGTAAGTTCAATTCCCGGTCAGGGCACATGCCTGGGTTGTGGGTTTGGTCCCAGTCGGAGAGCATGCACGAGACAACCGATCGATGCTTGTCTCCCTTTCTCCCTCGCCTCCCCTCTAGAATCAATAAAAGAAAAGACCTTTTTTTAAAGGATGTGCTTTACAATGTGCATTTTCATGACTCACGTCCCACTTCCTAACTAAACCCCTCAGGTCCTGCTCTGTCCCCACAGTGCCGTGACCGCTGTAGGGAGTTGTACTCATGAGTCCCCAGTGGGTGCATTTTCAGTCAGGACATACTAGATTTGTTTGGGCACATCTACATACATACCTCTAAGATTTCAGTGTCTGAGACCATGGTCGCTTGCTGCTTGACTTCAGGCTCCAAGTTCATTGGAACTTCTTGCTTGGATTCAGGGTCTGAACTCATGAGGACTTCTTGCTTGTTCAAAGTTGTTATAGCTTTGGGTGTTTGGGAAATCCATGGAGATTTCTGTCCTGGCAAAAGATACGATGCCATCGCTTTATAGAAAAGAGCTTTGTTTGGTCCCAAAGGTAACATCTCTTCCAGCTTTTTCTCACCTTGATGTAAGCGGAGAACTTTAGATATGTGGTCTGCCACAGCAAAGACGACACTGCCTCTTTTGTCACAGTTCCCTCTCACGGAGGTGTGGGAGGACAAGCACTTGTACCGGAAGGTCTCGAACGTGCCCTCCGGGACTATGTCGTTGCCCAGCAGGCAAGCCAGGAGAGGGAGATCCGGCAGGCCGAGGTCCAGGCTCGCGCAGAGCTTCTGCCTACAGAGCATGATGGTGGTGAGGCTGTCCAGGCAGAGCTCGCTGATGGAAAAGTAGGGACAGGTGTCGTAAATCAGGTAGTCGGTGTCTTCTCCGAGAATCCCCAGACAGTTGTTCTGCAGGCCGTACGAGGCCACCTCATAGTCGGCCTCCTGCAGGGAGCACATCGTGTCCTGACCCAGGGTCTTCAGAGCGAAGCGTGTGAATATGGCCAGCCCCGAGGGGATGAAGAACATGCTCCTGCCGGGCTGCTCCCCGTGAGCCCGGAGGTAGCGGAAGATCCCGGCTATCTCCCTGCTGTTCTTGAGCCTCCGCCGCACCCACTCATCCCGCTTGTCCTGCTCCACCATGCCGTCGAAGAAGAACACCAGCTTGATGCCAGCCGCGGCGAACGTTCGCACGAAGTCTTCCAGGACGGAGAAGTACTCTTTCCACTGGCCGCCACAGACCCAGGACTCGGGAGTGTACCAGTACCTGAGGCAGCACATGGCGTCGACGACGATGGTGGGGGTGCGGCCCGGGTGCTGGCTTCGGTACTGCTCAGCCAGCTCCCGGAAGTTCACCTCTGTGCACACCTGCGGGCAGCTGCTTCCCACAAACCCGTGCAAGCCTCTCACGCCCATGGCCGGACTCCTGGCAGGACCTGAAAGGAAAGCAAGCAGCTGTTGTGGCACTACCAGCACATGCATGGCACCTCGCAGAGCACGCCTGCGGCCATGTGGAAAGGCCATGCTCTCAGAGGGGCCTGCAGGGAGCTCCTCCCATGACCACGTGGGAGGAACTCTGCCCAAGTGCAGGTCACCTGCAGTGGACTTTCACAAGGACAACACAGTGCAGCACCTTTCGAGATTTTAACTAAGACTACTAGTCAAGAGATTTCTCAACTGAATTCAAAAGACACTAACAGTTTTCGAAGAAGTACTATTCCCTACCTAGGGACCCAGAGAGAAGTTAACTTTGAAAACCTAAAACACAAACTGATACTTCTCAAAATGATTTTTCTGACTGCAAGAAGCCAGGCTAAAACCAAAAGGGTACGTGGTATGACTCTATTTACATAAAAGTCTAGGTCACTGAGAGGGAGGGTGGGACTTATGGAGGGGAGACTGTAGGGGTGGTGGATCCAACCCTACCTTGGCTGTGGTGGTTTCACAGGTAAACACATGCTAAACTATAAACTCTATGCATATGCAGTTCTTTTATGTCAACTACACCTCAATAAAGGGGCTCAAGAAGAAAACTAACCCTGGCTGGTGTGGCTCAGTGGACTGAGCGCAGGCCTGCAAACCAAAGGGTCGCTGGTTCGATTCCCAGTCAGGGCACATGCCTGGGTTGTGGACCAGATCCCCAGTAAGGGATGCATGAGAGGCAACCACACACTGATGTTTCTCTCCCTCTTTCTCCTTCCCTTCCACTCTCTAAAAATAGATAAATAAAATCATAAAAGAAAGAAGACAACTAGTTGACCCTGAACAAGGCATGGTTCAGAGGCACTGACCACTTGCACAGTGGAAAACCCGCATGCGACCTTGGCTGGCCTTCCACATACACGGATCCCAAACCTCAGACCCAAAGCACAGTGCATAAAAGTTCACTGCCACTAAGTTTGTGTTTGTAACATCTGAGACGGTCAACAACTCTGAACGGAAAGCTGCCCTTTCTAAAATGTCGTTCGAAGAGTTAGAACTCAGAATCTGAAACAAATTGAAGCAGAGCGCTTTATAAGAGGTCCTTACATAGTAGAAGCTATAACAGAAGTCATTACCGAGCAGGTAACATCATCCATCAAAGGTCAGAAATAATTCCAGGATGACATCTTTCATCTTAACGGTCTGTGCTTTTCACTTTGGTTTTCACCATTGTCAGGGCTTAGTGTCCTTTGATAAAATAAAACAAAAAACCCCCACTTTGCAAAAGGCGGCACGAGCCTCTCCTCTCCTGGGCTGAGGACTGAGGGCAGCAGACTGGCTGTGCTCTGTGGACACAGACCCGCGCTGTGCAGATGGCATGGACGGGTAAACACCTACAAGCTCTGTTTCACAAGTGAAGGAACTGTGAACACGGGGCCAGGTTAAGAACAGGCACCGGCATGGGGTCACCATTTAAGCACCTATTGCCTATTGGTGGACACTGGCCCCGTCGGTAGAATTTGAAGTTCCTTGTTTAAGAGCCATTATGGGAAGAAAATACAGAGGCTGGGTGGACACAGGACACACACACTCATACTGAAGTGTTGAGAAGTCCTGCACATTACATTATTAACTGTGGTGGGACACATGGATGCACACACCCCAGCCTGCCGAGGAGCTCTTCCCAGAGTGGCATTCACCGAGGGAACGTCACAGGGCCCGCGACTTCTGAGGTGGACCAGATTTCACTACACAACCATCTCAACTCTAAGGCTGTCACCTGGACCTCCAGGTGTGGACCCTGCATCTAGGAAGGTGACATCCTATTTCTGCCGGGGGTCGGTGGGGGGCTCTTAGGACTGTCCAGCTGTGGGCAGGTGCAGGTCTGCAGAGGGCATCCAAGGGCACGAGGGTGGTCACAATGCCTAGGCTTCCAAAACCCCAGGCCATTATTCTAGGCCTCGCTTTGAGAAAAGCAGGCTCTCGAGGCTTGTTGATGAGCAAGACAGAAGCGGGAGTGTGACTCAATGTCCAGTTTTTCACTGGGCTCCAGGCTGGGTGCTGTGGGCACTTCCCCAAGCTCACCAGCAGCCAGAGGGAGTGCAGCTGAGTCTGCCTTCACTGCCTTGCCCGCCCCCCCAGCTCCCACGACCAGGCCCCCCTTTGCACAGTGGCCAGGCCACGTGCAAGTTGGCTGCCTTCCCTAGCCAACAAAAAGGGATTTTTGTTTCCAGCATTTTTCTACTGAAACTGCAAGTGACAACACTGAATTTCCTGAAACACTCTCCTCTTTGTTGCACAAGGAGTCGGGCTCGGCTCTGCTTTGATTTCATTCACGCATTGTTCCTACTTTCTCACCCCAGTCGTGAAAAGCTCACTA
Organism: Tonatia bakeri; assembly: GCA_004024845.1. NCBI lineage: Eukaryota > Metazoa > Chordata > Mammalia > Chiroptera > Phyllostomidae > Tonatia > Tonatia bakeri. Next base: position 14,913 of record PVIA01003383.1, read on the forward strand.
TTTCAACTAAACATGCTCTGGTGTTTCCTGTCTTTCACACAGCCAGACTCTCCCAGTTCAAATCGCAAACTCCCTCAGGAACGTCACCTCACTACATGCTCTCCCTCGGCACCTGCAGAGACAGACCCGGATGTGCGGAGGTCTGGGAGCCTGACATGAGAGGCCCTTCCACACTCCGGCTCCACACGTCCCCACCCGCCCGTCACCCACCAACAGGGGCAGTGTGGTAGGGAGCAAAACACTTCAAAATATTATTCTGTGGACATTACCTTTTTAAACAATTTTTTGGTTTTTAAACCTTTGATTCTACCTGCAAATTATAAGGCAACTTTCATTGCTTAGAAAGAAAACAGGAGTTCTGTCTCATTCAGTAGGAGTTTTATTGCCCGAAACACAGCCTGGGCATCAGCTCCACCACCGAGAGCCTCCCCAGGGCACATGCCCCACTGTTGCATCCCTGACACCGGGCATGTCCTCCATGCGCAGGCCCAGGGTGTGTGAGTGAACAGACTAATGGTGGTGTCAGGGGGCTGGTGTGTGAACAGAGATCAGGAATCACCAAGTTCACAGGCTCCAAACACAGGCAAAGGGAGAGTTGGAAGCGGAGCCACTGCCCTCAAAGGGCATCAGTGCAGGGGACTCACGGGGAGCGGCCAGCAAGCGCACAGGGAGCACCCCCACCCCCAGGCGGCCTCACTCCCTGGAATGGCTCTGCTCTCCTCACAGCCACCCCAATCCCAGGTACTGGGTTACCAGCAAACAAGGAAGTGGACAGAAGACAGACAAGTCCAGAAGCTGCTTTATTCACACCCTGTCCATGGACAGAGAAATGGAATGCACATGCCTCAGTAGCAACGCACCACCACCACCTGCCACCGACAGAAGGGGTCCGACTACACGTCCAGAGGGAGGGACCGTAGACAGTCACATGATGAGGGCATTGGAAGAGCTGGAGTTGCTTAAAATAAGCTCTTTTAAGTTAGAGACAGGCTGGCTAGTGTCTTACAGAGCAACAAAACCATAATCTTGAATTTACCTTTATTGAGCAACTTGATGCTCCAAACAAAAATCTACAAATTAACAGGCAACAGCAGCATCTGGGCTCAGGTCAGGAGTAGAGAGGAAAGCCAAGGGCACACCTGTGGGAGTTGAGTGGCCCTGGGTGACCAGGACACAGGTGCAGCCCTCTCTGCCCTGTACACCTGAGTCCCCAGCAGTCCCACACTGGCTGCCCGCGGCCCTCAGTGGGGCCCTCCAGGCTCCCGTGGAACATCTGAAGCCTGCTCTACCTTCTCTCCTGTCCTCCTGCCTCACCCACCGAGAATAATTTATGGTGAGCCCTTCCACAGAGGGGAGGGAATAGGGGCTGCTGGTTCCAAGGGATTCGCCCCACAGCAGCCTCTTCTGGGCCCCCCAGGCCCTGACCCTGGGCTTCCATGCTCCTCCCTCCTTGCAGAGCCCAGTCTTTCATAGCAAGACACCTACTGAGTCAGTGTAGAAAAGAATGCCCAGCTTGACATCCAAGCAGACCCCTCAGCACCCACCCCAGCTCTTGCTGACCCCTTGCTCTGCCAGTAGGCTCTGAACTCCCAGGTACCCTTGCTGTGTGAAGTCAAGCCCCATCCCGCTCCCCTGTGGCAAGTCTTGAACAAAGTCTTCCTTCCTGTTCCACTTGTCGGAAGTAGCTTATCCCAACGGAGTGCCCAGGTAAACCTGCCCAGAGGCTGAATCCCTGGAGGACCTCCCACCCCCACCCCCGCCCTCAAGTCCTGGTGTAGACTGTCAGAACACCCTGATGCAGACACTCAGCAGCTGGTGGTGCCCTCAGTGCTGTGTCCTAGGGCAGAGTGGCAGAGCCAGGCGGTACTGCTGGCAACAGGGAAGGCTCTAGAACAAATCCGCACTGAGTCAAACTCTAATCCACTCCTTGCAGGGAAATTCCGAGCAAGTTACCTTACTCTGTAAACTTCATTTTTCTTATCTGCAAAGTGAGCTTCATAACACCTACCTCATAAACTGTTGTGATGCAACTTCATTTAATTATAAATTTATTCGTCAGTTGCCTAAACTGATGTAATCAGTAAAATCTGCCCAGCACCAGTCCAAAATTCTTAAATTATCTCAAAATTTAAAACAAAGCCATTTAATATTAGTGAGGGCTTACTATACTTACAACTTTTATAACATATGTTATTGTTTAATATTGGGAATATATTTGTAAACATTTTGTAAAAAAGTAGCCACGTTCTTAGCAGAACATCACAGAGAAAAAACGACTCATAGCCTCATCTTTTGGAGACAAGGACTGCAACGAACACTTCAGAGCACCTACTCCCAGTGCTCGCCTGTAACCCACTGTGTGTCTTCGGTTGCCGCGAACACGTTCCCGCACAAGCACGCCCGCCTCTTGCAGAGCCGCTCTCACGGGCGCGCAGTGTGGGTGCACAGTGAGCCGCGCGGCCCCGCTGCCGAGTGTGCAGGCTATCGCCAGCGCTGCAAGCCGTAAGAAAGAACGTAGATCACGCTCACGTATGAAAATCTGTGGGCACACGTCAGTCACTTCCTTGGGGTGAATCTTAGACATGAAACTGCTGAAGCAAAGCACAGGCACCTCCTGGTCATTCTTCTCCGACAGGCTGTCCATCTGGAGTGGTGGCGCATCAGCTTTCAGCTCTCACCACCACCAGGGTAGTTTCATCTGAACAGAAACCTGGGTTAACTCAGTCAGCAAGCAGCTCTGTGGCACACACAGAGCCACGAATGAGACAGACCTCCAGCCCTGCCCTCCGGCAGGGATGTGTCCAACGGGCACCAAGCACCGGGGCATAACTGCAGGACAGAGAAGGGCAGAGACTGTGAACGTGGGGAACACACAGCCGGAAGACCCAGCCCAGGTCCAGGACCCACAGTGGCCATCTCGAGTGGCCAGATGGAGACGGGAGACAAGGCAGACGGGAGGCCTGATGCAAGAGTGAAAAGGCACAAATTTAAGTCTGTAAAGATCAAGTTCATAATCTATTTTATTAAGTGGATGTTTCTAAGGTGCTTAACACGTCTGTTTTATCTAGTTTGACCTGCAACTTCACATATAAGTCTGTGCCTCAAACATGGAAAATGGAAAAAAATAACCCCTCTGCTTTGGGCAAAGGCGAGCGAGCTGAGGCAGCCGGTAAAGGGACTTGAGAACCACACTCGCATTTATACTTTGCCGGAAGGGGAGTCAGGGCACAACGAAGGCTCTCAAGCATGTGTGTTTCTGTAGCCCTGCCCTGCGGCTGTCGTGAGGGAGGGTGAAGGCGGCAAGACTGGAGGCGAAGCAGGGGCTTCTACAGACACTGGCTGTACTGGCTGCCCAAGAACCCGCACCCTCCCTCGAGGGCCACAGAACCCGTCTCCTACTGCAGACGACCGAGGAAGGTCGAGACCACATCCTGGTCCCCCAGATAAACCAAAGTTCCGAGAGCTACGTCCCCACCTGCGCTCAGCTGAGCTTCATCTGGAGCTGACCGCACTCCAGGCCCTGTGCTGGCAGCTGTGGACACAGCAGTAGGTGAGACGAGGTCCCTGTCTAGGATCTGGATCTCTGAAGAGGGAGGCAGAGGCCCAGGTCGGCCAGGAAAGAAACCTGGCGTGCACATGGGTCAGAACACGTGAAGTTGTACACTTAGACGTTTCTTTGTTCTACCCATTTTCTGCAAAGAACGTGGCTACGTTTTTAATCAGAGAGCCTCAGAGCAAACGTCCCTCTAGTCCCGCTGGCACTGGCCGGTTTGGCTCCGACTCGAGTGCAACAGGTGCACCTGCCGGCAGAGGAGGGAAGAGTGGGGTGGCGCCAGCAGTGAGAGGTCACAGGTGGCTGCTGAGAAGCAGGGGTCGGAGCCTGCCAGCCCTCGAGGCCTGCCGCACTTTCACTGGGACACACCCCGCCCAGCACTCTGCCCTTCCCCCCAGGCCTGCAGCCCCTCAGGGGCCAGTGGCACACAACCATGGTCACCCGACAGAAGAAAACAGTGTGTGCAGACCCATAAAACTCGATGCCTCATTTATTCAGAACTCAGAATGAGAATCCAACACCAATTTTTAAATTCATGAGGTAAAACTAAAACAATCTTTCGTCAGAGACGTCCTCCGGCTCCGACTTACCATCTACAGAGTACTTTCCTATTTAATTCTAACAACTGGCTCCTAAGCCCACAGCAGAAAAGTATGGAAAGGGCGCTGGAGGCAGGCACACCAGCGGCAGGAACGTGGAATGCTGACCTAGGGAAAGCAAAAGGATAGAAAAACTAAGAAAAAAAAAGGAAGAAAGAGACAGAAAAGCTAAAAGACCAAAAAACTCCAACCAAACAACAGGGCCACAGCCGTATCAGCCTCTGCGGCCCTGGAGCCGCGGGCAGCTGCGGTGCGTCTTCCAGGCCAGGTCTCTCCAGGACACACACCCGACAGCCTCCCCGCCCCCCACCAGGTGACCACAGTCTTTTCCCCATCGTCCTGCCGCCACACACCTAGACCCCCTTCTCGGCAGGAAGGAGTGGCTCTCTCCCGCTCCCTCCCCCTCCCTCCCCATGCCCCTATCCAAACTCGGCTCAAAGCCATCGGTGAAGTTCTGGGCCGGCGGCGAGCCCTTGTCTACCTTCTGTCCCCGAAGGCCCGGGGCTGGCGTGGCGGTTCAGGGTCAGGGCAGCGCAGGGGTGACGATGACAGGGGGTGGAGGACGCACACCGAGGCGGCTCCAGGGATGACCGCGACAGCCGGACCGCTAAGGACAACTAGGCTGCTCAGAACCCGGCACGCGCCGCCTGAGGGGAAGAGGCGGGGGCACAGCGGTGCGGTCCACAGGTGACAGGACAGGCGAACTCGGGAGGGGAACGGCAGGGTCGAGGGCAGGCAGGGGACCGAGGACCGCCCCTGAGCTCAAAGCCAGAGCAGCCGCGACGCAGACCCACGAGCGCAGCCAGCGGGGTCGAGGCCGTCGGGCGGAGACCGGTGCCAGGACAGCGCTGGCCCCGCAGACCCAGCCCTACCTAGAGATGCGCCTGCACAGCCTGAGAAACACCCGCGCAGGCCTCTGTCAAGCAGCAAACGCTCAAGCACTTCCGCTTCCGCTCAGGGAGCTTCCGCTCTAGGCACCGCCGGCGCGTGGGCGGGGCTGAGGTGTCAGAGGAGCTAGGTGCGCAGGCTCCGGGAAAGCGGCGGGGAGTGCAGGAGCCACGGGAGCGCTGTGCGCAGGCGCCGCGCCAGTTGTCTAGGAAACCGCGCCTCGCGGCTGTGGTCGGCGACTGACGTCCAGGCTTTCCACAAGCGCTGGTGGGAAGCCCCACTTCCTCGCTCTGTGCGTAGTCCGTGCTGCCGCGTGGGACGGCGGGCAGTCGAGTCCCCGACGCTGTGTTTCTGCGGAAGCGTGACCGGGCGCTGGGCTCCCGCGCGGGTCCACACTGCGACAGCTCCCGCGGAGGGCGGGGCTCAGTGACGGGCGCGCACCGAGGTCCTGCCGCGCGTTGTCTCGCGGGACAGAGCGTGGACTCTGGGCCAAATCTCGGCCTTACTGCGTCTCGGGGGTCCCGCGCGCTCGGAGGTCAGGCAGCCCTAGCGCTCTGCGCAGCCCACTTTCTCTGCCTGCGACGCCGCCCTTTACTCTAGGGCCAGGAGGACATGCAGGTAGCAGACACGATGGCAGAAAAATAGGCTTGAAACCAATCTCATTTATTTTTAAGAAAATTACTGACGACGTTCTGAACAATGTCAGGTTAGGGTGCGTCTCGTTCCCACGCTAGCGCACAGCACGTCTGAGGAGCGTGAGCCCCGGAAGCGGAAGCTGCGGCGCTGCAGGAACCGTGGAAGGTGGCTCCTGCAAGGGTCAAAGCATTTGGCAGATCAAACGTTCAAAAGAATAACCAAATGGAAAGGACACCATATGCACGCATGAAACAATTTGGGAAGGAATCTCTTCACTTGGCACGCAAGGATTTAATTTCCTGTTGAGATTATATATATATATTTCCCCCCTCTCTAAAAGCATCTGTTCCTGGTTGGGTGCCTAGGGTTACACCGAGAAGTGTGTGAGATGGTTTCTAGTCCTAAGGAGTGCACGTCCTGGTTGGGGAAGCAAATATACATTATGTTTGGAAAACAAGCGAAGCCTGGGGTAACATTTATCATGTGCAATGGCAGGAAAGTATGGTGTGAGCTGAGCCTGGACGGAAGGGTGAGATCTGAGATGGGATCGGGAGAGAAGGCCTTCTAGGCAGGCAGCAAACCTAGGGCAGTGATGGAAGTGGGGATTCAGTGGTGTGAGGTGGGAACCAGGAACACCAGACTTCAGGAGCAGGGGCTCATACTCGCAGACAGCAGAGGCTGGCTGCTGAGAGCCACCCCCCCCCCCGCCCCCCGCCCATCATTGCTTCCATGAGTCCTACCACTGGGCAATCCTCATCTACCCCGCAGAGCTTCCAGAAAGCCTACTGCCTCCCTCCTAAATATACACAGATGACCAAGGATCAACATATTTAAGGAAGACTGGAAAATTTGAAAAAAACAACAACCCAGGAACTATGAGAAGAAAAAAGTGTTATAAAAACTTAATTATTTACAGTTTCTGAAGATAATATTACATCCACAACAAAAAGGCATATAAAAGAGCAATCAAAAAATAAGAAAGGGCTCTTGAAAAATTCAGAAAATAATAAATGTAAAAATTGATAAAAGGGACAAATTTGATGCCATCTCTCAGATAATAAAACAAGAAAAAGACATGGAAAAAGAGGAAACTTAAGAAAATTAGAAGATTAAGAAGTTCAACATCTGAAAATAATTACAGGAAAGACAACAGAAAATGGAGAGGAAGAAATTACTCAGGAAATAATTCAAGAAAACTTCCCAAATCTAAAGACATGCTCTCATGTTGAAAGGGCACAACAAATCTGAAAAGATCCACACCAAGGCACATCATTACAAAATTTCAGTGGTAAGTCCTAGCTGACATGGTTCGGCGAATTCAGTGCCAGCCTGTAAGCCAAACGGTCATTCCCAGTCAGGGCACATGCGTGGGTTGCAGGCTGGGTCCCCAGTGGGGGGCGCATGAGAGGCAATCACACACTGATGTTTCTCTCCTTCTCTCCTTCCCTTCCCCCTCTCTAAAAATAAATAAATAAATTCTTAAAAACACACCCATGTGGCCAAACAAGGAGGAACCTAGCAAAGTGTACTGGTCTGACTGCCCTCTACTCCGCATTGTTTCTGGCGGCCCCCAAAGGATTTGTTTACAACATGTTTGCTCTTTCTCCTCTACCCGCAAATCACCTGCTTTCCCTCTGAAATTTCAGATCCCTGCCTCCTCCTCTGTCCAAACTACCCAATGCATCCTTTGGTCTCAGCCTAAGGCAGTATTCATCCTAAGAAGTGTATTCTTAGGGTACCCCCACATGTTGTCCATGATAAATTTTGGACACTTTTCTGTTAACCTGTCTCATGTTGATTAGACTATTAGCCCAACAAGAAGAACTTAGGTGGGAGAAAAGTTATTTTCCTTTGGCCCCCACAGTGTCTGGGAAAATGGGGTGGGGTGGGGGAGGCAGAGAGTTAAATCCATGCCCGCTTGGTTAGGAAGTCCACAGATAATACACACAACTGGAAAAGAAAGACACCACATCAGAAACAAGAGTTAAACGTAAAGGAAGGAATTGGGAGTGGGAATGTGTGGTGTGGGAAACTGCTATTTTTCCTTATAAATCTAGAAATTCTATTTGAGTTTTAAAATCTGTAAGTGTTACTCTGATAAAAGGAAAAAGTTTCAAATTTAAGTTTTAAAAACTGATTAAGTAACTAGTACAAGTGGTTACAAGTGGAACAATTGTTGCTGAAACCTAAACCATCTAAATTTCAAAGACTTCAATTGTTTTTAATGGCTACAACACACTACAGTGAATGAAGGGGAAAGCCAAAGATTACTTCCAGATCTCTTTCCTGGGAGACTAAAAGTTGTGTGTAAAAACCAGTGTAAAAGGAGAAAAAAAAAATTACGTGTGACTATTCACATCTTACACAGAGATACTTTGCTGTGCCCTGTTACAGATGACATCTTCAACAGCTGGAGGGGAGAGTTTACAGATGGGATGAAGAATTTATGTAAAAAGGAAAGAAGGGGAGGTAGGAAAGGGAAAAGAAATTGTAGGTTGGAATTAGGGAGAAGCTGGGAACTCAGGAACAGTAAAATATTGAAGAGACAGAGAAAAGAGACTTGGAGAATGGAGTGAACTGGGGGAAGGGAGGGATGCAGGACAGGTTCTCTAGGTGACAGATAGCCTTCAAGGTTTATTTGGAAACAAAAATTAATTTTATTGGAATGCTGAAGTTCTTTGAATACAAAAGCCATTATTTAGGTTTTATTTAAATAATAGTTCATCCAAAAACTGGGAAAGAAAAAAGCCGCAACGATAAAAAAACATGTTGACGTCTACGTCGTTGATCCAAACTAAATATGACTGGAGTGTTCCACTGTTGACGGAAAGCATCCTGTGAACAGGTCTCCCTTCTTCGGCATGTCATCCTCTGTCTGTCTGTGGCTTCCGGGCCCTGCAGGCGTCTCGAACATGAGCACGGTCTGAACCCCAGGCCACCTACAAGGGAGGAGGACGCCCTGGGCCCTGAGGATATTTGGGAACTACGGGCGGCCAAGAGCACTCTTCCTCCTCATCCCATGAGTTCTAGGAGATGATGTCTTCTCATTATTTTGCTTGAATGCCCAACTTAATTTCTTTATAGCTAAGAGTATTGAATTAGAGTTTTCTGTTACTTGCAGCTTCTGTCCACAAAGACATAATTACTACAGAACTTGTTCTTCCACTCTAAACAACCAGAGTCCAGGCTGGTGGTGGCTCAGTGGTTGAATGCCAGCCTGTGAATCAAAGGGTCCCAGGTTCGATTCTCAGTCTAGGGCACATGCCTGGGGTGTGGGCTAGGTACCCACACACTAGGTGAATGAGGAGGGGGGCGCGTGAGGGGCAACCACATACTGATGTTTCTCTTCCTCTCTTCCTCCCTTCTCCTCTCTAAAAATAAGTAAATTAAGTCTTAAAAAAAATAAAACAACCAGAAAACTAGACACAGTGTATGACTTTACTATTTTCAGACAGTAGGCAATGAGAAGTGGAGGAGAGCCTTAAAGGAAGGGAAGTGATGGGTAACCTGCAGCTGCACCGATCATGATGAGACACAGGTGAGCAGACCTCCCACACCGCCCCGGAAGCTGGTGTCGTGGGTGTTACAGTAAGGGTTAAAAGGAGACTATGTGACCAACTTAAGTTGAGATGAAGAAATTCTTTGACCAAATGACCAAACTTGACCAAAGAAGAAATTTAAAAATCTGAGTAACCCTATATTTATTTATTATATCAAATTCGCAAGTAAAGTTTCCAAAAAAGAATACTCCAGATGCAGTTGGACTCATGGTGAATTCTCTTGAGCATTTAAGGAAGGCATATTAATCCTAAGCAAACCCCCAAAATGAAAGAAGGGGAGACTTCTCTCCTCACTATGTGAGTGACACAGTGGCAGAAGCTCACCCAGCAAGGCGGCTATGCACAGAAGCCAGTGTTGTGACAGGCAAAGGCTCTGCTTGCCAGTGGAGTAGCAAGGAGGCCAGAGGCCAGGCTCCAGCCTGGCTCCTGCATCCAGGGCTGGAGGCAAGACTTGGGGTTTTCAGCACCAGATCTTTCTGGACAGCGGGCCTGGCTTTGGAGGGGCCCGGAGTTCAGGGTCCCCACCTGCTCTCACTAGGTTCTGTGGGCAGGAGCAGTGAAGGCCTCACAGGCGTTGCTGCGAGTGGGGTGAACGTCGTTTCTGGGTGTCATTAGACACAGCAGGCCCTGTCTGAGCTGATAATGCTGTCACAAAAGTGGCTCTAATTTCTCTTTGGACCCCCAGCCGTGGTGACCAGAGAGCCGACGAATGCACAAACTAGTGTAGGAGGTGGTCCTCTCACTGTGGTGCACTGGGGGCAGCAGGGTCCGGCTCCAGCCCCAGCTGCGACCGGGCAGTGCCATAAGCCAGTCCCAGCTTTCCTACTTGCTGGACTGCAGCTGGTGCAGCGGTGGCCCGGGACTCAGTTCTAGCCATCAGGAAGCACTTTTGCAGGGCCCTTAAGAACCTGGAGACAGCTATGCTTCTTGCCTTCATTAACCTACTCTTGGTAATAGGAACAGTTCCAAGGGCCATGGAGACAAATGATGGTCTGAGATTGTCCCTAAAAAACCCAGACTCACCAGCCATGGCCCTGTTTACCTAGCAACAGCCCAATGCACCCACTTTGAAAGCATTTTACAATTAGTTATGCGTGATGAGGACTGAGAAACAGCCCCCCAACCTGTTCCCACTTTTCTAAAAGATAATAGCATTTGGAAAACACATCCTGATGGTAAGCCAGTGGTGTCCCCACTCTGGGACCCCTGGGGTGGGGTAGAAAGGAGGGGTAAGACTTAAAATATTGAGAAGGAAAGTGTGGACAGCCAGGAATGCAGCGCCAGAAAGTAGGTTCTGCATTTTGAGATTGAGAAACTTGTGGATTGGAAGGTGAAAAACACTTGCCCAACTAAATGTGTCCCCTCTTTTTTTCTCCAATACTTAGGCTGTTTATTGGGGTCCCTTTCTCTCCAGCCTATTTACTGGAGCAGGGCTTTGCAAAGCCGGTCTCCTAGCAGCGAATGCAGAAGGCCCATTCATATTACAATGGCCGCAGAGGAAAGAAAGAGCATGGTTTGTTTAAACTGCCTCTGTCTTCATTCACAGCCTGATGTCCGCCTGCATTGTGACGCCCACAATGGCACTAAAGGACTCATTGTGGCTGAAAACAAATCAAAACAGAATACGGGCACTGAGATAAAGGAGTCAAGCAACAAAATTGCTGAAAAAATCTTAGTCTTACATCTGAGATTTATGTTACCTTTTTGCTGTGTGGCCTATTGACCGGTGTTTATAAAAACCTCCAGAGTTTAATAAACAAAAAGATAAATGGGAACTTTGTGTACATTTTTAAAGGAGCTTACACAGAGTGGATGAGTCGGCTGGTTGCTTTGGACGCTGTTTAATAATTATCGTTTTTTGTTTGCACAACATTTGGGGAGCCGCACTCCGGCCCTCTGTGCGTATTTTCCCGATCAGCACGCCCAGGCTCTGTCCCTGTGGCCTGACAGCGTCCCTCACACAGTCGCCCCCACCCCCACCCCGGCCCCCAGCAACATCAGATGTGGCAGGAACCCACGCCCAGTTCAGCCGGCAACAGGTGGAAGGTTGAATAGCTTCACACGTTTTTCGGGAGAGGGGGTGGGGAGGGAGAGAGAAAGAGGAGGGCGGGAGGGCAGGCTTTTGGGAGCCGATTTAAGGATTAGATCAGATGTTATTGCTAGTGAAAAATTAAACAGCCCGGTGCTCTGGGGAGCGCAGATTAATATATTTAGTGGCCGCGCACAAAGGCCGCTCATTGTGGCCGCGTCTGAATGCCTGTGAATAGGACGGAGCATATGCGGCCTGTCACCGCAGGTGCCCACATCTGTTCTCCCCGGGCAGATGCTCACAGAGCAGGGGAGGGGAGGCCAGGGGAGGCCAGCGTGGTCGGAAGCTCCGCCTTGCTCATGGCTCCTGGGGTCCAGAGGGGACACTCCGCGGGGAGGGCAGGTCCCAGCGCCGCGCGCCGGGTTAGGGGTGGGGGCGCGGCGTCTCCGGGGCGACTGCGTTTCAGAGCCGGGGGCGCCGGGCTTGGTGATTGACGGGCCGCCCGGGGACCGGGCGACAGGTGCCCGCGACCTCCCGGGTGGGGCGAGTCCCCTAGAGCCAGGCCTCAGGGAAGGCCTGCGGCGCGTCGCCCTTCGACGCCCTTGTTTGTCTTACAAAGTTACAGGCCTGTGATCTCCAGGTCCAAGCATTGAGGCAGGTGACCCGGCAGTGCGTCCCAAAGTCGGGGTCTGGGGCCTAGGGTCCAGTCCTTGCGGAGTGCACAAAGGTCCTGACGCCCACTCGCAGACAACGCGGATAGTGCGCGCAGCCCCGCCGTCGAGTCACCGGGGACCGGCCCATGGGGTCCCCTTCCCAGCCGCAGGGGCGCGAGGTCCTGAAACCACCTCGAGGCAGACAGGGTCCGCAGGGAGGCCCCCAGAGGCAGGGGGTGGCCCACCGCAGATCCCAGCCGACCCGACCCCTCCCTATCCCATCACAGGCGCCCCCCGAGGGAAACCTCGGACTCCGGGCCGCCACCGCCTCCAGGAAGCCCTCCGCAGCGCCGCAGTCCACGGTCTCGGGACACAGCAGCCTCCACCTAACGCCGCCCCCACACCCCGCCGGCCCGGCGCGTTCAGCCGCCGAAAGGTCCGAGGGGCCGCTGGGGGGTGGGGTGAGGAGCGCGCGGCGGAGCAGCTGCTTGGTCATCTGATCCGGGACAAAGGCGCGCCCGCCGGGGCCGGGGCCAGGTAAACACGTGCTTTGTCATGGAGATGGGCGCGCGGCCCCGAGCAGATGATCCGCGGTTTCGGGGAGAGGCGGCCGCAGCCGAAGAGATGGGGGGGTTGGGGGCCGTGGCCCGGGGAGGGAGGGACACAGGCGGAGTGGGTGCTCGAGAGGTGGTGCGGGGAGCAATGGGGGCGCTGGGAGACGTGCCCGCGCGGGAGGAGGGGCCGAGCGGTCCTTGGTCCCCGCAGCGACAGAGCCACGCGACCCGCCCTTTCTCATGCAAATCCGCGCATGCCTTTGCAAGGACCTGCAGTCCTGCGGCCTTCACCGCGGCCTCCGCCTCCGCGCAGCGGCTAAGGTGGCCGGCCCCGAATGCCCGACACCCTAAACATCAGAGCCAACCACGTGGGGTTGGGGCATTCCTTCCTTCCCCTCGCCACCGCGGCTGGTCCCTGGAAAAAGTGAGAGGTTATGAGACACGCCGCGACCCTGCCCCACCGGGAAGCCAGGGCCACCGCCTTATTCGCGGGGTCTCCAGCGGCCTGGCCGGCGATTAGAGGGAAAAGGCCCCGGAGAAGCCGTCAGGACCGACTTTGCTCGCCAGGGTTTCGGTCCTGCCACCCCTCCCCCAACCCCACACAGACCTGCGGGCCGGGGTCGCTGTCTTGGGCGTCTGCGGGGCCAGGCCTCCGTCCCGGATATGCCGCCAGGAGGGCAGAAGAGAGCTGACCCCCGCCCGCGCTGCCGGGGGGACCCTCCCGCGGGAGGGAAGCCTCCGCGTCCAAAGACGAGCTAGACCTGCCCCCTTCTCTTTCAGGCTGCGCGTGAATGAGTGGCTTAGGTCAGCGATTTTCAACCTTTTTCATCTCGTGGCACTCATAAACTACTGAAATTCTGCAGCACACCAAAAACGACAAGTTTTTGCCAGTATGGCCACAAAAGGTGTAATTTTGATTTGCTCACACCGGAAGGCAGTTTTGCTGTTGGCTGTTGTTTTTTTCCCCCTACTGGACAATCTCAGGGAAAAAAATCTCAGGCCAGTGCCCCTGACTCCATCGTCAGGTGTTGCCAGGCGCAGCCGCAGAGCATCACTGGCTCAGGCAAGCGGGCGTCATTAGCCACAAGACTCGGACATAAATCTAGTGCATGTATAGCCGTGTCCACGCTCGGGCCAGTGTGTCTTGTACGTGTGCATGCGTCTCCGGGACTTGCCCCTCCAAACGGCCTGAAGAAGACGGGAGGAGGCACCCTTGCTCCCCACAGGGCCCAGGTGAAGGGCTCGCCCACACGAATCCGCAGGAGCGCCCTGCCTGCCTGCAGCCCCAGCGGGCAGGTGGAGCCCTGGCTGCTCCAGCGCGGGACTGTGGCTGAGGAGAGTGGGCAGAGGGTGGGGGGGGGGAGGGGGGATGTGATGCCAATGCCAATTATGAGCCACGCTTTAGGGGCTCCCTCCTTCTCCTCCCCCTCCTTTTTCAAGTAAGCTGGCATGTTTGGTCAACACCAGCTTTGCTTCCTGGAAGTTTTTTATTTTGTTGTTCTGAACAAGGACCCTAATTCTTCTGCCGAATAAGAGAACCTCTCTGTTGGGTATACAGTCTTCGGTTGGTCTATGAAAACACAAACCCCACTCAAGTCTCCAGACTTGTTTACACAGAAAACGGAACCTATGGCTGGCTTGGAGTCTGGAGCGAATTCTGGGCATTGTTTATTGCAATCTGCCCAGAGCCCTCCCCTGCAAACAGCGCCCCCACACACACACACCTTGAGAAAAGGACAGCTTTCTTTGAGTGAAAGCTGGTGTGACACAAGACTGCGTGACTGCATGAGTCGGTCACACTTGCTGCTGAGCACGGCACATCTAACGTGGTGAAGGGGCCGACAGGATGGCTGGTAAGATAGTCAGGGTCTCCAGCAAACAGAGAGGTCCACAGTGGCTGCGGTGCTCCGGTTCTGCCCTGGCCGCTGGGGCCATCCAGGTTCCCTGCTCCGAGCGCCTGGCGAGACCAGCCCAGCACCAGGCGGTCTGTCCCTCTCCACTCCTGCGTCTGATGTATGGGGTGCCTTCTCAGCCCTAATGAGCCTCACTTTGTACAGCGAATTTGCTGAGGCATCAAAAAGTATTTAAAAGAAAGTTTCCTGCTTTTTCCTAATGAGCAAGGTGAGGATTTATGGTGTGGGGGAGGGGGATCTGGCTGCCAGGGCCAAGGAGGAGAAAGTCCATTGAACGTACTGTAGCTTACGCTCCCTCTGCTTTTAGGGGGTTCAGAGCACTGAGAGCAGGAGTACAGAGACACGCAGTTAGGGAGTGAAAAAACGCCATTTGGTTCGGAGCAGATGGCTGGCTAGGGGGCTGATGGCGTCTAAAGGCGTGTCATCCCCCTGCAGCCTGAATCCCTAAGGGCTCCCCTTGTCTTCCCAATCAATGAAAATTAAAGTGCAAAGAAAGGGCGAATAGTTGGGCCTCGAGTCTCTCCTTTGTTCGTCGCAGCTACTGGTGTGCAGGAGTTAAACTACAACAGGCTCCCATAGAAACACTGAAGTTAAACAGTCTCCCTCAGCTTGGCTTGGAAAGGGAGGGGGGCCCACGTGGAGTGGGAGAGAGGAGGAGGAGGAGAAGAAAGGAGGAGAGGAGAACAGGGGAGGAGGGAGGAGAAGAAAGACTCGTTCTGCTTGATTTCCCCAATACAGAATCGCGTGGCATAAATTAAGTTGGAAAAGAATGAACGCTTTGGGCAGGATTCTGATGGATTTTACGATGCCTTTCAGTTCCGCTTTGCCGCTGTAATCGAGAAATCTGTGCCATGTCAACTTAACAAATACTTGATGCTGAGGGGGGTTTGTTAAAGATTTGGGGCAATGCTTTCCCCCAAGGTTTAAGCCCTTGCGCGTGGAACTTCTAATTTCCAGTTTTCTAAACAGGCATTCACACGAGCCGTTTCCCACTTCCACTTTCTAATTGAAAGGTTCCTGATACTTGGTTTCCCACTGAACCTACTCCCAGTCTCAGGAACGGAGCACCAGAGTTCACCTCCCTCTCCCCTGCTGGTCTCTCCAGCTCCTGGAAGCCTCTCACTCCCTTTCCCACCAACACCCACCCACCCACCCACCACGCGTGCGAGCGCGCACACACCAGTTCCCGTGCTGGGGTGACCAGAGTTCTCAGGAACCAGCTTTCAGGAGAAACATGGATGTAATGAAAAAAGGATGCTGACACTAGGTGGCAAGATTAAATTAGGATTGGCCAGCCTGCCAGAGGAGTTAGTCCTTGCGCAGTCTGCGGGCGGCCCGCTAGGGGTGCCGGCGTGGGGGCGCAGCAGCTCGTGAAGCTTGCCTTCCTTCAGAACCAAACAGTAGGGGGTTCTGGTGAGTCCAAGCCTGCCTCTCCCCCCTCAGCCTTCCATGTTACTACCCATGATTTCTTTGCTTCTCCACGAGGCAGCAGTGGGAACCTGAAGGGTCTGTATCTGTGAATCCTGAAACTCTCAGGGTGTGGGAGCCGCAGAAGCAGGAGTCCAGCTGCCTGGCTGGAGGGATTTCCGTGGACAACGACGGCAGGTGACCCTCAGACAGCTGTTCACAGGGGTTTGGGTGTTTATCCTGCGTTGTGGTCTTGACGTCTGTCTCAGCGAAAGCCCCATTCTGCCAGGACGGTGCTCGGTACCATCAGGAGGGCGGCTGCAACACCTACAGCGAAGTTGCTGTTGCGGGGCTGTGCCGCTGTCCAGGGGACACCTCCAACACTCACACCTTCCTGCCCAGGGAGCCGCGGAGGGGTGTGCGTGCGAGTGTGTGTCCGCGGGGGTGTGGGGTGAAGGCGGAGCAGCGATGGAAAGAGACCGCGAGTGCGCCCAGCACGAAGCTGGATTCGGGAGTCGGAGTCCACGCCCCACCTTGATTCTGCCCTGCGCCCGCGAGCATGAGAGCAATTTCGATAGTTCATTGTGTGATATGTGTGCTCTTGGCCCTCCCAATAAACTCATTTCCCTTAAAAAAATGAAAAGTTCTAGTGTCTGATGGACATGTAAAAAGCTAATAAGGTGATGGTGTGTAAAGGTTGCGGCTGGGGGGTGGGGCGGGCGAGGTCTTCGGAGCATGTGCCGGACATTGTTGCAGAGGCCGCGGCGCGCGCGGAGGGGAGCTCTTTCCCTCCGCATTGTGCGGGGAGCAGGTGCGGTCTGCATTACCATACAGCTGAGCGCACAAAGAGCCACTGATTCAGGCTCGCACAATAACAGACTGCCTTAATGACAGCCACGCGAACGACACACACCAAACTCACTTTTTACTAAGCGGAGGGAGGCCGAGGGGGGAATGCCCAGGAGAGAGGGGCCGGAGACCCAGGAAAGGTGGCGGTGGCCGAGAATCGCTCCGGGAAGGGCGTGCGTGTGTGCCGGGAGAAGGAGGGGCCGTAGGTTCAGGCGTCAGGATCTCCCGGCTGGGGGGCGGGGGAACGCACTGTCCGGACCCCGCCCCCCAGGGGCCGCGGGGACACCGGGTCCCCCGGGCCGCGGTGCTCGTCCCCGACCCCGCCCTGCGCGAGGGCTCTGCGTTCCCAGACGCGGAGTCGCCCTCCTCAGCCGGGAGGTGGATGGGTGTCAAACATTCCCAAACTTCTCGAAACTGCCGCTGCGATCTCGCCACCCTCTGCCCGCCGCCTGTGCCCGGGTCCTACCGCGCCCCCGGACCCCGCTCCCGGAGACGCCTGTTTCGGAAGAGGCCGCCCCGGAGAAGGAGGGCCGCTGGGAATCGGGCCTCTAACTTCATCCCCCTCCAGTCCCCGAAGCCCCGGGACGCGGCCGCGCGAGGAGACAGTGGGAAGGCGTCGCAACCGGGACAGTCGCCGGGGGCCGTGTCCGGCGCACCAGCGCAGCTGCGATCGGAGGGCGGGCGGGCGGCAGGCGCGGCGCCGCCTCGCGTGTCCCCGTGGGCCTCCGAGAGCCTGTGGCCGGAGAGGCAGCGGAGGAGGCCGGGGTAGCGGTACCGGTGTGGGGATCGGAGGGGATTCTTGCGGGGAACGTTTTGCAGGAATGTAAATGAGTGCGTTTTGTGCCGAGAGGGGGAAGGGGGGGCTGGGGGCGGGCGCAGGGGAGGGCCGGAGGCGGGGAGCGGTGGGGGCGGGGAGGAGGGTTGCACATTTTACAGCTCACTGACCATTTGGCGATCCATTGAGAGGAGGGTTTGGAAAAGTGGCTTCTTTGTGACAGCTCTCGCCAGATTGGGGGGCTGCTCATTTGCATCTCATTAGCCATGCGGGCGGCCGGCGGAATATAAGGGCGCGGCGCTGGCAAGAGCCAGACCCTCGGCGCGCACCCGCGGGACCCGGCGGCCAGGGCGGATTGCGGCGCGCAGAGCCTCCTCCCACGACTCGCCTCGGCTCCGCGCGTGTTTACTCGGATGGCACTGACTGGGCTCCTCGGAACGACGCAAATCTCTGTGGCGGCACAGGAGGTACCAGGGGCCCAGGCTGCTTCCGGAGCGCCCGCCGCCGCCACGCTGTGACCCGGCCCGGCCTGGCCCGCGCTCCGCCGGCCCCGGATGATCGCCGCCCCCGTGGATTTCCAGACTGCGCCTCTAACCGGACTCGGAGGAGCCTCTGCAGCTCCTTGGGAACTAAGCTGACTATCTGGACGCTTTCTCTATCCCTCCCTCTCTCTCTTTTTTTTTCTTCCTGCGAAGACGCATAAGAAAAAAACCCAGGAAGCAGACGACCCTGACCCACTCGTGGAGTGAAAGAAAAGAGGGGGAAACTGAAAGTTGCCTCTCCAGGAACAATCTCTCCGAGCGAGCCCTGCTCCTCGCACATCCCCAGCTGCCTCAGTCGCGGAGCGCGATCCAAGAAGCCGTGGACCGAGCCGGGCCGGACCCCAGGAGAAGGGAGTCCTGGTCGTCCCGGCCCGGCAGAGCCGGACTCCCTGCCCACGCTGCCCGGAGCGCACTCTGTCCCTCGCATCCCCCAGCTGCTGCTTTTCCTAGAAGAGAACCGGTGGACCGCCGGAGAGCGAGTGTGTCGGGAGGTGCATCATGGGCTGCCGATGCGCCCTGGCCCTCGCCTTGGTCTCGGCCCTGCTGTGCCAGGTGAGTTGTCAGGAGCCCTGTGGGGTCAGGTGGCAGGACGCAAGGTGCAGACTGTGGAGTGAAAGTGAACCCGGCGGCGACGACTCCGCGCCGCCCCGCGCTCACGCCGCGTCCTCCCCGCAGGTCTGGAGCTCGGGGGTGTTCGAGCTGAAGTTGCAGGAGTTCGTCAACAAGAAGGGGCTGCTGGGCAACAGCAACTGCTGCCGCGGGGGCGCGGGGCCCCCGCCGTGCGCCTGCAGGACCTTCTTCCGCGTCTGCCTCAAGCACTACCAGGCCAGCGTGTCCCCCGAGCCGCCCTGCACCTACGGCAGCGCCGTCACGCCGGTGCTGGGCGTCGACTCCTTCAGCCTGCCCGAGGGCGCGGGCGCCGACCCCTCCTTCAGCAACCCCATCCGCTTCCCGTTGGGCTTCACCTGGCCGGTGAGCGCCGCACCTGCGCGCGGGGCGGGGCGCGTGGGGGCCGGGGCCGGTGGCAGGGTGACAGCCTGGGCAGGGAGAGGCAAAGAGGCGGGGACGTTTCCGCACCCAGACTATACCCAGCCCTCAAGCCGAAGGAGCCCAGTCTGTGGGAAAGCCCGAGGCCACCACTCTCGGACGGGTTGGTCGCCTAGTCAGCCTTGCAGCGCCAGCCCCCGGGCCCCTCCGCAGGGTCCCACCCCCTGGAGAGGGGGCACAGTCTCCAGCCTGGCCTGCTCCTGCGCAGTCCTTTTTTTTTTTTTTTAAACGCGATATCCTGTACTAACAGGCTAAAAAAACACACCAGGAAACCACTCTTTAAAAAGTTCTCCCATTTCCTCGAGGAAAGTGAAAACAGGCGGCAGACGTAGGGAGACCCTCCCCAGGACACACTGTGTGTTGGTCTGCTGCCGCCAGGCCACCCCTGACCTGTCCCCAAGGCTCAGAGTGTCTGAGAGACGGTGCCAGCTTTTCTTGCCTCCTCCTGTCCCCAGGGCACCTTCTCTCTGATCATTGAAGCCCTGCACACAGATTCTCCCGACGACCTTGCAACAGGTAAACAAGCCCAGAAGCTCCCAGACTCAGTCGTCTGCCTCCCCGGTACTGCTGAGTACTTGAGTCCTGTCTTCCCAGCCCTGAATGCCCATGTCCTCACTCTGCCTGTTGCTCCAGGAGCTTCAGGAGAGGTCTCTGGCCCCCTCCCCTTGCAGCGGGCCTGGTGCCCAAGCCCCCGGCCTCTAGGCTCAGAGTACGAACCCACAGGAGCCTCCTCTGCCCACAGAAAACCCGGAGAGGCTCATCAGCCGTCTGGCCACACAGAGGCACCTGACGGTGGGCGAGCAGTGGTCCCAGGACCTGCACAGCAGCGGCCGCACGGACCTCAAGTACTCCTACCGCTTTGTGTGCGACGAGCACTACTACGGGGAGGGCTGCTCCGTCTTCTGCCGCCCCCGGGACGATGCCTTCGGCCACTTCACCTGTGGGGAGCGAGGGGAGAAAGTCTGTAACCCTGGCTGGAGAGGCCAGTACTGCACTGAAGGTGGGTCCCGGTGGGCAGGAGGCCGCTTGCTCCCTCGGTGGATGGGTTGTGAGGGGTTGGGGAGCCTTCTGTGAGCTGGGACCCAGGCTGTTAGCACTAGAGAGGCGTTCTGGAGGGGAAACCAAGGCTGGGGAGCTGCAGAAACTTGCCAAGACCTCAGTCAGCCAGTGGAGGAGTTGGGGTCAACTCAGACATTTTAACTTCCGCTATGGGAAGCTGCCCTTCTTAATCACAGAGGATTTTGGAGACAGGGCCAGGGTCAGGAAGTCAGTGAGGGAAAGGGAGGGGAGGAAGGAAGGGAGGAACAGAGGGTAGCGTTTGTGTGTTGGGCCTGTGTTAAACCAAGTTCTCTGCGGGGGCAGCATCTCATTGGAAGTGCTGAGTTCTCTCTCTGGAGTTGGTGCCCTTAGTCTCTTCCCAGAGGCCCCCCCCAATTGCAAATACCCTGTGTGATGTGCACACACTGCAGGACGTTGTCACTCAGGGGGCTGGGGACACGGTAGGGTGTATGGGCAGGCTGGGTGTGCGTGGGGGCGGGCCCACAGCACCTTGTCTGCAAGAGAAGTACCTTCCTGAGTGACCTAGGCCCCCTGCCTGCCATCCAGTGCTGCCCCGGCAGGCAGCCGACAGAGCAGGCAGCTGCTCTGTGGTAGCAGGGAACCAGAGCAGGGGAGTGGGGGCTGCTGAGGACCCGGTTGGCTCCTGAGCCCAGTCAGCTGGATCCCAGCTGGCCTCTGCCCAGCCTGCTGCCAGGTCCCCACTGCTGCCTGCATACCCAGGGCCCAGATGTCCCTGCAGTCTGGGTGGGTCCTGGAGCTCCCCAGTCCCCACTGCATTTCTCTTGTCCCAGAGCACTGCCGCTCCCTGGAAGTGCCCTCCCTCGGGGCCCCTGAGGTCCGTGGGGGTCCGCGCCTGGGGTGAGAGGGGCTCCTCGCACCCAGCCTTGCACTAGGTCAGTGAGCGCTTGGAGCTCCACCTTGGCTGGTCGGCTCTGTTGTCTTAAAAACTTGTGGAGCGGCTTGTTAATGAGTTTCATAACCAGGCGGGAAGCCAGCCAGCCCAGCCCCAGCCAGGCCCCTGGGGCCAGGCCTGCTGGGCCTGCCCTCCTATCCTCACTCCTCTGCACAGTGGGGCGGCTGGGCAGCCAGTGAACTCCAACTTTTTTCTTCTTATTCAAACACTGGAGTCTCTCCCCGCCCCCAGTGCGCGCGTGCCGTCCATTAGATCTCCGCCGGGATAGGCGCGGGGACGCACGCCCGTGCCCATTGGTGGAAAGGGCGCGCGTGCATGTGTGTGTGGTGTGTCCACGCCGGGGTGTGTGTGGGGTGGGGGCCGGGGTGAGGGCCGTATTGTTGCACGGGGCAGCTGCTGGGGGAGAGCAGACAATAGAGCAGCTGTCTTGCCCTGGTACTGTGCAGACCAGCTGTCCACCCTTATCTGCACACACACTTTCTGGGTATTAAGAGGTGGAGCTTTGTGCATAGAATTGGGAAGTGGGGGAGGAGGCGGGGAAGGACTTCTGACCCTCTCTCAGAAGAAAAGGGGATGGGTGGGGGCGGGGGCTTCCTCGATCTTTTGTTCCGGAGCGGCTGTGTTAAGAAGAATGCTCACCCTGACTGAGTAAAGTCCACAGTTACTAGGCAGGACAGAGATTAGCTCCGCTGGGCTTGGAGGGAGCCGGCCGGTTGTGGGGAGGCCCCGGCTTGACCCCACGCTTTCTCTCCGCTGCAGCGATCTGCCTGCCCGGATGTGATGAGCAGCATGGGTATTGCGAGAAGCCCGGGGAGTGCAAGTAAGTCCGCAGAAGCTGCTCTCCTGCTTCTCCCGACCCCTTTAGGGTGGGCGTGTCTGCGAAGCACCTGTGGGTGACCACGCGCCAGCGGGGGTGGGGCTGTTCTTGGGCGTCCCACAGAGTGGTGCCTGGGCGTGTGCCAGGGCGTGTGCCAGGGCGTGTGCCAGGTCATGGGCCGTCGGCCACCGCAGCTCATGGGTGGCGGGCACCGACAGACAGCCGTTTGCATGTGACAGGGTTCAGCTCCGTGGCTCTCAGACTTGGGGTGCATGTGGTTTACTTGGGGAGCCTCGAGAGCTGCTGCCTGGCAGCCCCCAGGAGTCCAGCCCTCGGGGCCCCGAGGAGACGACTGTCCTGCCTGTGTGAGAGCAGGAGGTGTCAGTGCTGCTGGGAGATAGTGTTCAGTGGGTGGGAAATGCTGTGCCATCCCCCAGGAATGTCAGCGACCCCTGACCCTTTGCTCGCTCCCTCAGGTGCAGAGTGGGCTGGCAGGGCCGGTACTGTGACCAGTGCATTCGGTACCCAGGCTGTCTCCACGGCACCTGCCAGCAGCCCTGGCAGTGCACCTGTCAGGAAGGCTGGGGGGGCCTTTTCTGCAACCAGGGTAAGCCTCCTGTTCCCCGCAGGAAGCCCGCTTTCCTCTGGGGAGGTACGGGCTTCCCCAGCCTGACCCGGGGCTTCCCCACTCTCCTCTCCCTGCGCCCACCTTTGCCAGACCTCAACTACTGCACACACCATCGGCCCTGCAAGAATGGGGCCACCTGCACCAACACGGGCCAGGGGAGCTATACCTGCTCTTGTCGGCCCGGGTACACGGGGGCCACCTGTGAGACGGAGGTGGATGAGTGCGGCGCCAGCCCCTGCCGGAACGGGGGCAGCTGCATGGTGAGTGCAGGCGTGGCGTGCTCCACGGCTGAGTGGGCCCCGGCTAGACGGGGGGCCCCGGGTCTCCCGGGGCCACTCTGGACGCCCTCTCACCCTCCTCGTCATGCAGGACCTGGAGAACAGCTACTCCTGCACCTGCCCACCTGGCTTCTACGGCAGGGCCTGTGAGCTGAGTGCCATGGCGTGTGCGGATGGCCCGTGCTTCAACGGGGGCCGGTGCTCCGACAACCCCGAGGGGGGCTACACCTGCCGCTGCCCCTCGGGCTTCTCTGGCTTCAACTGCGAGAAGAAGATGGATGCCTGCAGTTCCTCGCCTTGTTCGAACGGTAAGGGGCAGCGCCTTGGAGGCTGGGCCGCGCGTCGGTGCCGACGGGGATGCGTCAGGAGCACGAGTGTAATCTCGGCCCAGGTCTGGGGCTTTGCCAGCTGCCTCAAGTTTACGGAGCCCTTAACCTGAACACAGAAACGCTTTGTGGGGATTTTGTCCTTGAGTCTGGGAACGTCCAGGGAGCAAGAAGGGCGGGTCACACATTTGGCTCAGGTTTACGGGAAAAGTCAGTGGCAGAGGGGCTGCAGGTTCGTTCCGGGTCACGCGGCCCACAAGTGCCGGGCGGTGGTGCTCCAGCCGCCATCCACCTGAGAGCAGTCTGCGTGTCTGTGTGCGGACGTGTGGTGAGCACGCCCTGACCAAACTCGCAGAGAGCACCTTAGGGCCCCAGACGGGCCGGGTCTTCTGGAAGCTTCTGAAGCTTCACCAGTAGACAGGGTGATCAAGGGAAGCCTCCACTGGAGGAAGGTCATTTCAGCCTCACTCTCTGTGCGGAACAGAGGGTGTGGCAGTCCCAGGAACCCATACAGGCACTGCTGCCTCATTTTTAGCGAGGCAGCTAGCTGGGGGCTCAGCAGGTGGGCTCCGTAAGGACAGGCCCCCTCTCACCCCTGCCCTTCTCTCTGGTCTCTGAACTGGGCCCCTCCACGGGGGTTGTGAGGACACGGTGTGGCAGCCGGGCACTGTGCACCAGCCCGGGGAGGCGTAGCTGCTCAGGGGATGGAGTGGCTCCCTTGTCGGTGTGGACCCAGGCCGGGCGCCCCGCGTGCGCGGGTGGCGGTGGAGTGCACCGCCCAGAACCGGGGTGTCCTCCGGCCGCAGGCTGTTCGGGCTGCCATGTCTCTCTCGTGGGCAGTGCGGTAGCGGACACACAGCAAATGCCTCAGGACGTTTGCTGGGTGAAGAGTGACCGCTGCCGTCCTGTGTTCCAGGTGCACAGTGTGTGGACCTGGGCGACGCCTACCTGTGCCGCTGCCGGGCTGGCTTCTCAGGGCGGCGCTGCGAGGACAACGTGGATGACTGCGCCTCCTCCCCGTGCACCAACGGGGGCACCTGCCGGGACGGCGTGGGCGCGTTCTCCTGCACCTGCCCCCCCGGGTACACGGGCAGGAACTGCAGCACCCCGGTCAGCAGGTGCGAGCATGCGCCCTGCCACAACGGGGCCACCTGCCACGAGCGGGCCCACCGCTACCTGTGCGAGTGCGCCCGGGGCTACGGAGGCCCCAACTGCCAGTTCCTGCTGCCCGAGCCGCCCCGCGTGCCCCTGCTGAACTTCTCCGAGAAGCACGTGGAGGGCCAGCCCGGGCCGTTCCCCTGGGCAGCTGTCTGTGCGGGCGTGGTCCTCGTCCTTGTGCTGCTGCTGGGCTGTGCTGCGGGGGTGGTCTGCGTGCGGCTGAGGCTGCAGAAGGGCCGGCCCCCTGCCGACCCCTGCCGCGGGGAAACGGAGACCATGAACAACCTGGCCAACTGCCAGCGTGAGAAGGACATCTCCGTCAGTGTCATCGGGGCCACGCAGATCAAGAACACCAATAAGAAGGTGGACTTCCACGGGGACCGCGGTGCCGACAAGAACGGCAAGAACGGCCTCAAGGCCCGCTACCCCGGTGTGGACGCGAACCTGGTGCAGGAGCTCCAGGGTGACGACGCTGCCGCCAGGGACCCCCACAGCCAGCGTGACCCCAAGTGCCACCCGCAGGGCTCTGCAGGGGAGAAGGGCGCCTCAATGCTGAGGGGGTGCGTGCTATGGGCTAGGAGGGAGCCCGAGGGAAGCCAGCTGGGGAGGGCACCCTGAGACTCCGGGGGTGTCGGGGGCTGGGCCGGGCAGGAGGGCCAGCTGGGGAGGGCACCCCGGGGGCTCAGAGGGTGCTGGGAGCCAGGCCTGGGGGGCAGGGCTGTGTTCTCTGGGCCCTGGCCGTTTTCTGTGACGTTTGCATGAGCTCACTGTGGTTCTGCTTCCACTGCTCCTCAGTGGAGACTCTTCTGAACGGAAGCGGCAGGACTCGGCGTACTCCACTTCAAAAGACACGAAGTACCAGTCGGTGTACGTCATATCGGAGAAGGACGAGTGCGTCATCGCCACTGAGGTGGGCCCGGGCGAGGCCCCGTGGGTGGCGGTCGCCGACACGGCCTTGACGTCCAGCTAACTTCCCGTTCTGTCTCGTTGGCCCCTTCAGGTGTGAAAGCAAGGGGGCCTGGCAAAGTCCCTGTTTCTCTTAAACCGAACAGAATTCCAAGGATCTGTGCCCCAACGGATGCTGCTGCGGATGCTGCTGCGAGGGGAAAAGAGACCTCCACGGCTGGCTGGCCACTGGACGCAGGTCCTGGAGGCCAGCTGGTGGCGCCGCGGGCGGGCTGCGGCTCGGGCTGTCCCGGGACGCCCACTGCACTCCGCCTCTTTGTGGCGTCAACATTGCACTATGGACAGTTGCTTTTAAAGATATATATTTAAGGGGCTAGGCCGAGTCACGGCATGAGACACATGCACTGCCTGAAGTGCGTACTTTGGATTCTTATGAGCCAGTCTTTCTTGAATTAGAATCACAAACACTGCCTTTATCGTCCTTTTTGATACTAAAATGCGTTTTTTTCTAGGTGGAAAAAGATGTGTGTTATTTTTTGGACTTGTAAAAATATTTTTCATGATATCTGTAAAGCTTGAGTATTTTGCGATGTTCATTTTTTATAATTTAAATTTTTGGTAAATATGTACAAAGCACTTCGGGTCTATGTGACTATATTTTTTTGTATATAAATGTATTTATGGAATATTGTGCAAATGTTATTTGAGTTTTTTACTGTTTTGTTAATGAAGAAATTCCTTTTTAAAATATTTTTCCAAAATAAATACTATGAATGACAGCCGGAGGTGTGCTGCCTTGCTCCTGAGCGCCCGCTCCCGGGGGCCCTGAGGGCAGACGTGACGCAGCCCCGACTTCCTCCCGTGCACGTCTCTGCCTGGCTTCCCCGGGTCGATCAGAAACGGCCTTGCTGGCTCCTGTGCGTGTCAGGCAGCCTTCCCACGGTCCCTCTCGGAAAGCTCCTGGAGCGGCCCCTGGGCACAGCAGGGCAGCTCAGTGGCACACGGGCCCCCCACCGCCGAGCCTGCCTTGTTTTCAGGACTGGAACGAAGAAGCCTGCTTTGGACAGAGTGTCCACACGCAGCTTTCCTGTGGCCTCAGCACAGACTTTTCCCCGCAGGGCAGCACTGATGCACCTACTGCTCTGGGGTTTGTTTTTGGTCAGTTCAGAAGTGTCATCCCCACTTCCAGGGCAGCCAGATGCCCACACGCCAGGCCCGTGGGAGCCGCCCCCATGGTCCTCTCGTTCGTCCTGCTGGTGCCGGGAGCATGTCCCTCCCTGGTCACAGAGCAGGAAACGGGCTTGGAGGGTGGAGCTGGGGGCTCAGGGTCTCTACGTGGCAGAGTCAGCATTCAGTCGGGGTGGCGTGGCTCTGGACCCCAGACTGCTCACTGCCTGGCAGACCTCACCCTGGTGTGGGCGTTGGCTCCCTAAGGAGAGGTTCCTTCCCGGGGTGGGAGGGGCACCCCTGCAGGAGGTTGTGGGACTCAGTCCCGACCATACAGTCAGCAATTCTGGAGTCTTCCTGGGGAGGAGAAGCAGGGTGTGTGTGTGTAAACTGGGGTACTCACCCACTCTCACGTGTGTGAATGATGGAGACAGGTGGACACCAACTAACCCACGTCCCATCAGGCTCAGAGGCCACGTGCCTGCTGCAGCTTCTGTACCTGCAACAGAGGCCCACCTGTCCTGACCCCTCTGGCCACCTGGCTGTGACTCTGAATAAGCCTCCGAAGGCCAGGCCTCTGGTGGAGTGGAGCAGCCACGGGAAGGAAGAAGGCCGTGGCAGGGCTCCCGAGCCCCCTCCACCCCTGGCCCGCCCCCCACTGACTGCGTGACAGCACATCCTGGAATGTTGCAGAGTAACGGCGGCGTGAGTCGCTGCCGTGTCTCGGTCCCAGGGACCTGGTGCAGGGGTGGGGTGTGCTCGTGCCCATGCACACTCGTTTCCCTGAGCAGTGGTGAGTCCCGTCCTTCCCTCTCAGAGGTGACCTGACTTGGGTCACACATTAAACGGCTCATCTAGTTTCAAGACCACGGAAGATGCAGGAAATCTTGTCCAGTCCATTCCGTGAGAGAGAAAGAACCTTGAAGTTCTGACAGGTAACCCCCACTTCCTCCTCCCACAGCTCCTGAAAACCAGGGAATGGCGTCTGTCTTTGCCGGGCAAGCAAGTGGCCTGCTTGGGCAGAGCCAAACCCACGCCAGCAGCTGGGAATCCCCACGCGCGTGCTGCTGGCCAAGTCCCTTCCGGCAAAGGAAACTGAACTTGACTCTGACCAGATGTGTTGATCTAGTTACTAGCTTCCAGACACATGGGGGGCGATGGACACGGTCAGGATGTCACTGGGATCCTTCAGCTGAATCCCGGAAGCCCAGGGTGAGGAAAAGGGAGGGCACGGGGCATGCCGGTCAGCGGAGACTTGGCAGTGGGACACAGGTGAAGAAGTTTCTTTGAGTCAGTGGAGGAATGTAAGCGCCGATGGAAATTCCAGTGGCGTGGAAGTATACAAAGTTCTCAGACGTGAGAGGTTATTACTGTTCAGGTTTAGAAAAAAGACTCCTTAGCTTTTAGAGAATATTTCTGAAACCACACCAGGTCTGGGGGCTGTTTCGGAATAACCCGTGATGGGGGTTGGTGGCCGGTGGGCCGCTGCTGAAGGCTGGAGAAACGGGGAGCTCCGTGCATGGCAGAGTTGAAGCCGTCCCTCTCCCTCTGATGTGCGTGTGAGCCTGCCACCAGCAAAAGCATTGAGAGAATCACACCCTGGACATATGCGCAGACAAACACGTATCCAAAAGCAGTGATTTGGGGAGGTTTTCCATTCCATGCATGCAGACTCAGATCAGAAATCTGGGGAGACCCAAGCCCAACAAATCTAATGGGCTGAGGAGCAGAGTGGTTCAGATCCAGGTTCTGCCGGCGACCGCGGGCCGTGCCGAGCCCATCAAAGAAGGATCAAAGTGGTCTCGCAGCAACAGTGCCGCGAGGGTCCCGTTGTCCGCACTGCCGCCAAGGCCTTCCAAAGCACAAACCCGAGGGAGCAACCCCTGATCCAATCGGCTAACAGCTTCTGACCACATTTAGTGTGAAGTTCAAAGTGCTTAGCTCCGTCTGTCGGGCCTCTGCGTGATCTGACTCCTGACGTCTCTCGGCTCCCACCGTCTCTTCAGCCACCAGCTGCGGCCACACGGCCACTGGCACGTGGTCTCCCTCCTGATTCTGGGACTTCCCACGTGACTTTCCATCTGCTGGATGCTCTGTCATCTGCGAGCTCCTCAGAAATGCGGCTGTCAGGGGAGCCCCGGCTGGGCCTCCCGGACCGGGGTTCCTGCCCTGCGTGCCAATGGCCTTGTGGCTCAATTAGCTTGTGTCCCCCCCACCCCCACCCCCCGGACAACAGCCGTCTAGAGGGCGGAGCCAGCCAGCTTTTGTGCCCGAGCTGGAGAGCGTCTTAACGCACAGAAGCGTGCACACACACACACACACACACAGGAGTGTGTGAAAGTGAGCAAGGGCACTGGTCGTGAGAGTTCCCTGCTGGTGTTCACGCTTACCAACATCACTGGTTGCCGGGACCGTGGCGAGAGCCGCACGTCGGTGTCTCTGAGCTCAGAGACACATTGTCCCGCCCTCGCTCCAGTGCAAGAACGGTGGCTGCACAGAGTGTGCTGGGAGCGTGTGCCTGCTGGGTGTCCTGCAGACAATGCGGTGGTATTTTCTCAGCTTGTGAATCTTCTGGGAAAGCTACACAGAGCCCGAAACGGTTTTTCCACAGAGCAGCCGAGTGTCTGCAGAAGGTCAAGACGAAGACCCGAGTTCCGATGGACTTGAGGAGAAGGGCGGTGGGACGCGGACGCGCCTCTGTGGACCGAACCCTCCCCCTGCGGGCGTGGGCCCCAGGAACGCCGGGAGGGTCCTGGACGCTGGTCGTTTGGGAGTGACTCAGAGATCACCTTTTTAAGGATGACCCGTGTTCACGCACAGTGTGAATGTTTCCCCCAGCCCGACCTGAACTACGTGCACTTGCACCAGTGAAGGAGTGTCTCCATGTTAGAGAAACCTGGAGAGCAGGGCCTGAGCTGCGAGGTGGTTTGGCTGCTCTCACCGCCCCGGGCGGGAGGTGGACTTCAGTCCCATGGGCTCTGCCTCCAGCAGGGTCTCCGTGCTCAGACCCGTCGGCAGACGTCCTCTCACCGATGGCACACGCCGGCCTCCTGTGGCCGAGGCAGCTGAGGGCCCTGCCAACGCGGTCATGGCTCTTCCAAGGGGCCTGTCCGGCCAGCCCCTGGCCCAGGACGCTTTCTCCCGAAGGGCTGGCGTCCCCTCAGGTGTGCTCACAGCTGCCACAGCTGCCACCTCCACAGCGCTGGGCTTTCTTCTCGGACAGGCGTGCTTCTGTCTTCGCTTGTCACACGACTCTGTCTGCAGTGCCATGTGCGGAGGGAGGGTACATGCCCGTGCAGGACAGTGGGGTGAGCGTTGAGAATGCAGACAATCATGGGACCGACCCCACAGTCAGACGGACACTCCCCGTCTCCCGGGAACTGGGGGACCCCCGCGCAGTCCTGTCACCCTGGCCGGGTGGCTGCCCAGGCCCTTGGAGCCTCCTTGCTGCGTTCTCCACAGTGCCTCTGCCCTCACACGTGTTGGGCCTGCTCTTTTGCCAGGCTTAGCAATCTGGCAAGAGTTGCTCGGTGCAGGGCAGTGAGGTGGGAAGGGCAGGTGAGGGACAGAACCCTTTGTCCTGAAGGCTGGGTCCGGCTGGGCAGGGCAGGTGAGGGACAGAACCCTTTGTCCTGAAGGCTGGGTCCGGCTGGGCTCAGGGAGACTGGCCCTGTGGGTGCCCTGGCTTTGTGGGTTTCCCTCCCCTCCTGCCCCCACGTGCTCGGCTGCTGCTGGAGGCTGGGGCTTGGTGGACATATGGGGTCTGACCCCTTTGGGAGAACGAGGTCAGAGCTGCTGAGGAGCGGCCTTTCCCGAAGGCCTTCATGGAGCAGTCCAGGAGGCAGCTGTCCCCTGCTGTGCTGCTGTCCCTGGCACCACCCTGACCTCTGGGACAGGGCTCTGGTGTAGTTGGTTGGGGAGGGAAGGGTGTCAGGGCAGCGGTCAGGGTGGCCTTTTTTGGTGGAATAAGTGAGATTCTCACCATTACGGAGGCAAAGGGTCGAGTCTTCCTTACCTGCTCTGCCACCGCCTTCCTCCTCATCCCAGAGACACAGGCTCTGAGCAAAAGTACAGGGCTATTGACTTCAGCCCAAACCAGCAGGTAGTTCTAGGCAAGGATCCTCTAATTTTTCTCCTCGTGACACTGCCCCAGGCTGCCTGGCCTGCTCCTGGCTCTTCACACCTGTGTGACTTGGAGGAAGCGTATTTGAGGCATAAATGACACCTGTTTAGAGAGACTACCTGCCTGAAGGAATGTTCGTGTTCACCTTAATTCAATTAAAGGTGGAGCCCTGTGCCTCCCGCCTCCAGGTCCCTCCTCCTACGGATGGCAGTCCTTCCTAGCAGGGGAGGTGACGCTGCTCTGCTGTCCTCACTGTGGCCCCAATGACAGTGCCGGGAGGGTCTGGCCGCCAGGACCCGCAGTGGATGTGGAGTTGGCCCACAGCTTTGTGGAGCTGGGCAGGGGTTGAGGTGGGTGGGGGTGCCCAGATAGACTTGGGCACCAGAGACCAGGGGTGTGCTGCTTGCTTCCGGGTGAGAGGCCCTGGCCACCGTTGCCAGAGACCTGCTTGAGTTGGGGGAGCTAGTCCGTGCGGCCTCACGCCAGACTGAACGCCTGCTCTCAAGCCATTGCTACCCGACCGAGGAGAGACGGAGCTGGAGCAATGAGCCAATGGATCGGAAATATTTTAAAGTATTCAGAACCTAAACTCAATGTTGTGGCTCACATGATTAGATCACACTGATTAAGTTGACCTGTTACAGAAACCACCTTTGAGGTTGTGAGGTCGACATCCAAAGTAGGCAAAGACATCATTGTGCCAGAACAGAAGATTCAGGACTGAGAAACCGAGAACCGTGTGGCCCACCAGGTGCAGGCTGACAGATGTCTGCAGGCAGAGGGAGGCTGGCCCAGAACCACGGGGACTGTTGGGTTGCTTCCACCGTAACTGGGTTGGCACGAGGCTGGAGTCAGCCCCGCTGCTGCTGCGGAGGCGGAGTTCTCTCTGTCCTTCCAGAGCCTGGTGGTGCCCCGCCTCGCCCAGGTGTCTGAGAGGCCTGGCCCCTGCGTTCGAGATGCAGCCACACTCTGCTCTCCCTGTTTGCGGGAGCCTGCTCTGCCCGGCGGCCTCACCGCACGCGGCTCCTTTGCACTTGCTCTCAGGCGGAGCCCAAGGTCGCGAGGCCCGCCCTCACGGCAGCGTGCGCTGCTGTTCCCCCACCATCAGGGCTTCACTCCCACCCCTTTTCACGATATCCTGAGCTGCCACGGATTCATCGCCTCTGTGCCTGTGAGAACTGTGGATTCTGGGAGAAGACACGATTTCCGTTCTGTCGGCAGGGAAACAGGCTGGAGTGTGGCAGGTCTGCGTGCAGCTCCCACGTGCAGCTCCCTCGCACCCGCTTGCCCGCTCCCTGGAGTCTTCCTGGCGCCTTCACGGGTGGCCAGGTCATGCTGTAACATCCCATGGGGCCTTGCTTCCAGGCCGAGCTCCCTGAAGAGCTCTTGGGTGCCGTCTCCAGTGGGTCCCGACCACAGGCAACTGAGGAGGGAGAGCTCGGGAAACAGGACAAAGGTGCGGGTCACAAGGGGCCACCGGGTGCTGATGCCTCTGGTCTCCTGAGGTCAGCTGGGACCGTCAGCGCCGGGGATCCCTGCACCCGCCTCCCTCTGTGCGCCACCAACCAGGCGTGCTGAGCACATTCGGGCGAATCTTCTCGGCCAGGTCTTGCCTCCAGCATCCGAGCATCTTGTGTCCTGGGATGAGGTCCCCTGGAAGTGACTCAGAGTTCACCCACAAGGTTCACGTCCTGGCCCAGAGCTGGCTGATGCCTGGCATGGGTCAAGGACTTGTCAAGTTGAGGACTTGACAGACATCAGTCCCCTGCCCTGGGCCCCACAGCTCATTCAGGGAGAGGCCAGGCCTCAGAGGGCAGCCTGGCTGGGACCGGCTAAGCCGCCCCTATGCGAGCACGGGTCTGAGCGCCGACCACTCATCTTTTCCGCAGGGAGTCTACCTGCCTGCAGAGATTTGTGAAGTCCTAGGAAATGGGTTTTCTCCGGCTTCCGCTTTCTCGCTTTGGCCTAAATTCCAGACTAGCACGTGGGTCATGCCTGGACCTGCATGGTCTGCGTTTGTGAGCATCCCAGATGGCCAGGCCCCCGGGCAGAGTGCGGGCAGTGGGTCTCTCCCCGGGGTCTCCATCCTGCAGGTTTGCTTCTGGATGAATGGGAGAGGAGGTGGCGGGTCCCCCAGGACGTCCATTTTCTGTGGCTGCACTTCAGCCTCTGTGTCACTAGCCGTCCTGTTGGGGGCCACTCAGAGCTGCGGCCGGCAGCCCCAGGGCCTGAGCAATGCCGGGTGCTTACCAATTCTCTGGATCCAATGGTTGGCAGAGTGTGTGAACTAAAGGGCCCGCTTACTGGTGTCCTCTCTGTCCCCGAGTCCTCAAAGGGACATGAGCCAGGTCAACGGTGGAGACCAGTGGTGTGCCGGACAGCAAGGGCCCCGAAGCCATATCCTCCCCTGGCCCTGGGCCTGAGGCTGTGCCGTGAAGTGACATCAGGGCTTTAGAGATGGGTCGAGTTAAGGTCGTCAGGACGGGACAGTGTCCTGGGAGAGCAGTGGCCCACCTGGCGGGAGGTCGGCCAGGAGGACAGGTGAGAGCAGGCAAAGAGCGAGGGGGAGCTGTGGGAAGGGGCTGGACTGGCTGTGGAGACGGAGGCAGGAGTTCAGGCATCAGGACAGGGTGCCCGGAGAGGTGGCAGAGGCAGAAAGTGGGTGCCTCCAGCCCTGTGGACAGCTGGGCTTTGACCGGTGAGACCGTGTCTGACTTCTGCCCTTCACAACTGTAAGATGAGAAAGTTGTTTTGAGCCACCGAGCTAGACGCCATTTGTTAGAGGGCCAGAGGCGGCCATGCCTGGGAGGGAGGGTGGTGGACAGTGAGAGCGCTGGGTGTGGCCCTGACCCGTGTGTGCCTCTGAGCTGGATCCTGGGGGCCTGTCCCTGTGCCCCCCAGGCTCACTGAGGCTAGTCTGTGAGATGGAAAAGTTGCAGCCAGCACCTTTGTCCTAGCAGGAGCGTCGCCCTGTGGGGTTGGGGGGCAGAATCCCAGTGAGGAAGCAAGACAGGAGTGCAACGGGGTGGCTGCCAGGACAGGGCTGGCTCTGCTCCCCGTCTCCTGGTGTTTTATTGGGGGGGCTGGCTCTGTTCCCCATCTTCTGGTGGTGTTGGGGAGCTGGCTCTGCTCCCCATCTTCTGGCAGAGTGGGGGTCCTGGCTCTGTTTGCCACACCCCTCGCAGGCCCATTGTTTCAGCCAACAGTTGGGCGCCGTCACCTGTGTTGCCCAGAACCCTGGGAATCCCTGCGGGGACAGCGCTCAGTCCTGGCCACAGCACCGCGAGAACCTCAGTGGTGGGAACAAGGAACAGGTGCGGAGCAGCTGCGCCTGATTCACGACTGCTCCTTCAGTGTGTTTTCTGGGAGGAACCCAGGGCTTCCAGAGCCTTTTGCTCTGAAATATTCAAACACCCCTTGCTTTTTCCTATGGCAGCCACAGTCTTAGCACCTCTCACAGGTACTGAATCCTGGCACCTGCAGCAGAGCCAAGAGGTGCTGGGCTTGAGGGACAAAGCCTGAGTCACTGACCCCCCGCCCCCAGATGCTTTCAGACAGCCTCTGGTTCTCCCTGGGGTCCTTTTCAGGTGAAGTGCTGACTCCTTGAGGAACCAAGGCCAAACATCACCAGAGATCACCAGAGACTGTGTAACTCGTGGGCAGGGGGCAGGCCGCCTCCCTGAGGGGCTGCCCTCTGTTGTGACAGCGTTTCTTTGTGCTGGGCCCGTGCTCGGCAGCAGAGCAAACAGGATTCTGGGCTCCAGGTCGAGCTTTTATGGTTGTGAGACAGATGTGAACTGTGTTCCCTGGGCAGGAGATAAAGTGGGGTCAGGGCGTTTGCCCAACTGGCGCCCCTGCACCCACAGCCGCACTTCCACTGTGAGCTGCACAAAAGCTAAGAATTCCTGCTTGACGTTTGCTCCTTTCCTGCACCTCCTGAAAAGTGTGGCTAAATCCCTTAAGCTGCCTCTTTAGCTGCTGGCACACACGGCTGGATGCAAACACCCTTGCGGCAAGGGCTGGGCCTGCGCGGAGGTGTTCACCAGGCACTCCCTGCTTGAGGTGTGTTCTGACCTGTGGGAGGGCCGCCTGTTCCGTGCTGTGAGGTGAGACGCCTTCGGGCTGCAGAGCCAGGAGCACGCTCACCCCGCTGGCACAAGGCGCTTGCCTGGGCACCCTCCTCCCTCACCTCACTCACCGCAGTGGGTGCTCTCAGCTGCCTGTTCAGAGCAAGCCTGTGGGTCGGTCGGCCTCCGCATCCTACAGACGGCAGGTGCCAGCCAACCCTGACTCTGAGTAGACTCTCCAGGCTTCTGGATGCAGGAGAATGCAATTTTTTGCTCCTCCTTTTTTATTTGCTGCATATGAACTCACAGGGAAATGGGAAACTCTCCAGCAGCTGGTGCTTCAGGTTCCTGGGCTGTTCTGAGGACGCCTCATTTTGGGGCACGAGGTAGTCGCGTGCCTGCACCTCCCTGAGCCACGGGCAAGCGAGGTCACCCCTGAGGCCTGGGCACAGGCGCCGCTTTCCTGGGGTGGGGTGCGCATGCACAGAGGGCGAGGCTGAGGCCGTGGGGCTGCTCACCCGCGCTCCTCCCCAGGCTGGTGGGAGGTGGCGAGGTCGTCCCTGGAGCTGGGAGCAAGCCTTCCATCTACCACACTGCGGGTGCCCAGGGTTCCCATGGACTGTGGTTTTGCAGGCTCTTACCTTAGGTGTGGCCGCTTTCTTGGAGCTAACCTGAACTTTCTATGTTCGTCACATGCCCTGTTACTTTCCTGGGACTGCCGTAACAAACGACCTCACACTGGGTGGGTTTCGTTCCACACGGGAGTTTACTCTCTCGTGGTTCTAGAGGTTGGAAGTCCGATACCAAGGTGTGGGCAGGGCGGGTCCCTCCTGCAGGCTCCAAGGGGCGTCCTGTGCCTGCCTCCCTCCTGGCTGCTGGAGGCAGTGACTGTCCTTGGTGATCTTTGGCTTGTGGCTGCATCGCTGCCCTTGTCTCCATGTCCTTGTGTGTGTCTCTCACTATTGAAAAGGACACTAGTCATTGGTTTAGGCTCATCCACTCCACTACCTTATCTCTATTCCTGATCATCCACGAAGACCCTATTTCCAAATAAGGTTACTTTCTGAGGTTCTGGGTCTAGACACCACATAACCTACTATAGATATTTTCATTACTACCAATCAAGTCACTTTTTAAAGCATAACTATTATCAATTTTTCCTCCATGAGCATTCCCTACCTGTCTACAGTGCCCAGGGAACCTGAACAAAGCATGAATAGCACTTCTGACAGGCAAGGGGTGGTGAGGTCATGGAGCAAGCAGACTGGAAACGGTCTGTGCCCGTGGACTTGGGGTGGAACATCCCGGAGGAGACACCAAGTGCTTGCAGACACAGCAGGGGCAGCGGGATAGGTGGGGTGCCCACAAAAACAAGACTGAGGGAATGGTGGCAAGAGTTCTGTTTCCCAGACAAATGACAAGTTGAGGTCTGGGGGGCCCTGCCCACAAGTGTGCTGGCCCAGGGCAGCAACCAGGACCCAAGCGGGAAGCCAGAGCTGTGGCTGAATCTTGGAGCTCGCCCCCTGCCTCAGTGCCCTGCCCAAGCAGTGAGCAGGAAGGAAAGTCAGTCACCTTTCTCTGGTCTAGAAAAATCCATTCCACAGTTTTTACCACCCCTGCTTACTGATGAATAGGATTTTAAATCCCTTTATCTGGAGACAAACAGAAAGTGTGTTGTGGTGAATAATTTGAGCTGATATTCTTGCCAGCTGTTAAGGGACACATGCAAAAAAAAAAAAAAGAAAAGAAAAAAAGTGACATCTGGTCTGCATTGATATTTTGTGACAGAAGCGTTTTTTGTTTTTTTTTTTTCCCCCTGGGGGGTGTTTTGCAAGCACATCTCAGAATCCCTGGTCTTTTCACCTGGCAGCCCCTTCAGCCTCCAGCCCCCACAACCTTTGACCTCTTTGAAAAACAAAACAGAAAGTGATGATATTGACCAAAGCAACTGTAACCCAAACTGCAACCACCTAACCAGGCAGTGACATACATTAGCTCAGATCAAACAATGGCTGAGCAGTCACTCTAACACTCTAAAGGTTTCAACTGGAGCTTTCCAGAGCTGTATAGTGGAGGGATTGATGCGTAGACTCTCAGGAGTCAGGTGCAGTCCTCCTCCCCAGGTGTCAGCTGGCCCTGGGCCTTGCAAGCATCGCTGGGCTGTCTGGGCTGCAGCCTTGGGCTGTGAGGTCATTCCATCGTGGAGGGGGAGGCCCTCATGTTCAGAGAGCAGCACATGCAGCTCACAAGGACTGGGAGTCTCCAGCAGAAGAACCACCTATCCAAGCCCCTTATTTTGCGGACAAGAAACCGGGACAAGAGCTGCTGCTTTCTGAAGTTCCCGACGTTCCCAGTTCACGCATTGTTCTTCAGTCTCTGTCTGTACCGGGAGCATCCCTGTGCACACCAGCTGGCTGCCCTTGGTTCTCCAGAGTGCAGGACTGCATGAAGAGCAGGCCAGCCCATGAGCTCCTTACAGCAGCAAGCACCAAGCTCACCACTGCCAGTTAGTGGGAACGCCACCTCCTCTTCTTTCCATGGAAGCACACACAGCCAACTCGTAGATAATAGAAATCTCAGAATGGAAACGTGTGAAAAAAAGTTCTTTCCTGGTGTCAGCACAGGACAGGAAAAGAGTCAGCAGTTACTTCAATTAACGCTTCAATAAACACAAATTTCTGCACAAACCAAGTTCCAAAGTCCTGATTTCTACGGGTGTGGGAGGGGGAGGATTGGGAGTGGGCGGGCATCATTTTTTGAAAACCAACCCAACGCTTTCCACCTTTGGAACCTGGGGATTCCCTGGCAACTGCTGGGCTGCTGTTAGCAGGAGGTTGCTCAGAAAAACACCAGCAGCACCACTGCTGCTATGGTTTAGGTTGGAATGACGTTATGTCCTCACCGGGAGGCCTTGGTCCCTGAGACTGGTGGGCATCCCTCCACCCACGCCTCTGCATCCCACGTGTGGCCATGCTGGCTTTGCCTGTGGATGTGAGCGCCTCCCTTTGAAACTGCAGGGGCCTCTAAGACATCCTGATTAAGCACAGAAGAGGTCAGGGTTGTTCTGGGGTCTCTGTGTGAAAGAACTGTTGTCACCTGGTTTGGCTCAGATCACTGAAAAAACCTGAATTCTCCCCCATAGTTTAGTCTGGAGAACAGAGCAGATCCTGGAGCCTCACAGCAGTGAGTTCCTTCAAGAGGCACGTAGGACTAAAGGTACTAAGTACTGGGCTGGGTTCGAAATCAGGTCTCACAACTGTCCATCCAACATGTAGTTCCTGCTTTTAACAGGTACCAACACAGTTACAGATGACACACAAACATGAATGAAGGCTTCCACAGCTGCTGAGTGTTTGTGCCAGTTCTCACTAGAGACAACTGTCCTATGATTGTGTTAGGAAGTCAGCAATGGCTGCTGGTGCAAGCAACGGGCACACATGTGCCAGGTGAGCACTTGGCCTTGTCAACTGATAGTCATGGTCGCTGGCACCCATTCAACAGGAGCCACCAATGTGCGGTGTGATGAAGGAAACTATTCAGAGCAAACAGCTCAACAGTGACACAGACCCGCTGCGAAAACAGCACTGCAGTGGGTCAGCTCAATAGCCAGGACCCTTGCTACCAGAAAGGACTCAGCTCCCTGCTTCAGGGCTTCAGCTTCAGAACAGACTCGACCTTCTTTGCTGGAAAGTGGCTCCTGGAACCCACAGGAGCAGGCACCCCTGGTCCCTGATTGGTCCAACCTCATTCAAATGAGGACTTCAAATCCTCAGTTTGATTGGTCCAAAGGTACTGTCCTGATTGGTCAGACTAGGCTCTAATTGGTTGGAGCTGTGCCGCTCTGATTGGATGGGGAAAGCCCTAGTCCTATAGGCTGACACAGGATCCCAGGGGCTCCTCTCTAAGGGCTCCACTGGCAGGAACAGAGTAGGCGGGTGGCTCAGTGCCGGCTGCTCCCTGAGTGCTGGTTGCAGCAGTGGCCCCTGCACAGAAATGGCTGCAAGGCTCTGCCTTTTCACATTTGAGCCCAGTGGGCCACTAGGAGCCCTTTTTGGGTGTTTTATTTTCTCTAGGTTCACAGCCTGTCCTCACATAGGCCAGGAAGGTTTGCCAGCATTAAGGCAGCAGCTTCTGACACTGGCATGTGCTGTTGCTGTCAAGCTCTGCGGAGACATGGCTTCCTGTCAGGGGGTGGTAGGCTGCAGCCTGGGTTGGGTGGAGGTGGGGGGGATATGAAATTCACAACCCGGGGTCTGGGGCCGTGGGCCGAGCCTCTGTGCTGAGACACAGAGACACAGAGGTGAGTTCTTCCTGGCAGGACTCTCATCCCATCCGGATAGCTCCTGTTCCACTGAACACGTGTTCATGTGGGTGCTCGGTGCACAGCGAAAGAGAAGGTTCTGGATTCCACCCACATTCTCCCTGCTGAGAAGCTGAGTGTGACAGCTCTGAGGCTCCACAAGTGTCGCCGTAGGATTCGCAGGGAGTGGGGCTCAGTGTGGGGTCCCTGAGCCTTTTGCATTGCTGTGTGCCGTGCAGTTTTGACTCCGAATGTCTTGCGCTTGAGAGATGAGCACCTCAAGTTGACTAAATCACTCACTTAGGGGAATCGCTCCCGCTTTTTGGATGCGGATGCGGCACATGTGGGATCCTGGGCTGCCTTTGCGGCTGAACCTGAGGCTGGGGGACTCCTCCAGTTCTGGGGCGTCTGAGGGATTGATGAACCAAGCTGAGAGTCCAGCGGGTGCCTGAGCAGGGACCACTGCCTCCATGTCCCCTGTCCCCCATTAACTGGGTTCCTGGGGCAGGAGCAGTGCCCCACTCTGCTCCCCCATTTCCTGCTGACATGACTGACCCCGCTTGTGGAGTCCCCACCCTGCTCAGCCTGAAGCTCCCTGGGGCCCTGCTGGGTTCAGGGGCCGTTTCTGTGGGACTCAGGGTGGCCCTGGGCAGTTTGGACTTGCCTCCCCAGTGGGGGTGGTGCACTTTGTCTCTCTGCTCCTTTCACGAGTTACTCATGCGTATTTAACCTCTGCAGCAAAACGAGGGTCTTCGGGTTCTGAGAGCCACATAGGGGAGAAGGTAGGAGAGGTAAGCATCTATCTTCAAGAAGGTTGACTTAGTGAATGAGTTTTTGGAAAAATAGTACAGGAAATGTTTTTGCATATTTTATGCTTATAATTGTCACCATGAAAGAATCATTGTTTCATGGAGTGAAACAAAATGTGAAACAATGGTTATGTTGAAGAAGGTATGGTCAGCTCTCATCACACATCAAATGTCACTCAAATCGCTGGAGTGGGCAGTTTCCCAACAAGGTAATCACAAGCTATAAAGCAGGTCAAAATGAATCCAGTTCATACAGGCTTTAGCTAGGTGTTATGTTTGTATTATGCAACATTTTTTTCTGTTGTAAAGTTTTTTTTTAAGGCTTGATTGTCGTTGGTCCTCAACCAGGAGAGAAGGTCCTGGCATCTCTGAAGCCACACGTGGGGTGGAGGGCAGCACACCTGCCAGCGGCCCTCTGCTGGGAGCTCCCCCAGAGCTCCCACTGGTGCTGGCACAGTAGTGAGTCTGAACTCTGAGGTCCCACCACCCCCAGCCCAGGAACCGTTTTGGCTCGGAGCCATGTCTCGACACTCCCAAGAGGGAAAAAACCCCAAACCTTCTTTGCTGTAAAAAGTAATTTTAAATTCTGAATTGGAAAAGCCACATTACAGAGTGTTTGGAAAATAGACATTCTTGGTACTCGTGGTGCCTCCTCCCATCTCTTTTTCCTGCGTGGACTTTTTACAAAGTCTATGAACAGTTCTACATCCTGCTATTTTTTACCAACATGATATTATTAGCAATTTCTGTGTTGCTGCAGTCTTCAGGAGTTATTTTTAAAAGGCTGCTTAATACTTCATACAGCATTTAATACTCAGAAAATTCTCACTGCTCTAATGACACTGTGGCCAACATCCCCCCACCAGATTTTCTAATGAGTTACAACTTTTATTTTACTGGTGTCAGTGGAACGCTGAGCGTTTTGTTATCACTTTGGCTGATCTCATCACAAGGAGAGGTCCCCTCAGTGCTGCTGTGTCCTGTGAGCCTTCTCGGGCTCTCGGGACATGGCAAGGGCAGGGGTGTTGTCCATCTTCTCATCATCAGAGACCCTTTCTACTATTCTCCCCATTGAACCTGTGCTCATTTTTCCTTTGATTGGTTTTCCACTTTGTTGATCGAAGGCACATTTAATTGCCAGCAAGCACCGCTGTTGAGTGTGGGACGATCAGCACACCAACCTGGTTTGATATAATTCCAGCCCAAAGTAAAGACCCTTAATTTAGCCGATCTGTGCAGATTCCCATGGCAACCTCCATTCCTCAGGTGGTCTGAATCCTGTGCCCCTCCTCTCGAGTTTCCTTGGGGTGCAGCTCGGGGACCCCAGACTCCTCCGGGTGAAACACCTTCCCAGGTGATGTGGCAGCGGATCCCAGGGCACCTGTCTGACTGGCAGTTCACGCTGTTCCCTGGCGGGGGTCCAAGGCTCTCGGCCACGTTTGGGCTTCGCATGGTTCAGACAAGAGGCCCAAAGACTAATTTTTTTCTCTGTTTTTTTTTCCCTATAATTAAAAGGTTTTCAACTACACTGTGTATCAGAAAATACAATAAATGCCTTTGACATTTTTATGAAGCAGCTTACTTGTTCACAAAGGCTGCAGGGCATGGGGCCGAAGAAACGGCTTTTCCACTCGGGTTTTCCTGTCCTTCCCCGGTGGCTCACCGAGGAAGCCACTAATGACGAGATGGGATGGAATTGTGGGTCATTTCCCTTGGGCGGCAGCCAGCTTTCCACAGCAGGGCACGGTGCCTGGGGAGCAAGAAGCCGCTTTGGCTTTGTAACACTCATGTGGCCGAAGTGCTTCATCTCCCTTAGGTCTCGGGCCTGGACCCCTAGGGACCCAGACCTGAGAGCACAGTGGTGGCGGAGGGGCTGTGACCTGAGCAGGCCCTTCACCTGGGATGTTTCCGTCTACTGGGCCGCTGCGAAATTTGAGTGAGGCAGACACAAGCCACGTGCTCAGCACAAATAGACAATTTGATTCTCAGTCACTTCATTTCTTCCATCCAGAAAAAAAGTGCTCTCTACTGAGTCAAATTTACCTGTTTTCAGGGATTCAGACCTCATCCCCCCATGGTAAGCGCGTGGATGTGCAGACGGGCCCCTCCGAGTGGGCTGGACCCTCGGTGGGTTCAGGCCTTTGCAGGCATCCAGGTGGCTGCAGACAGAGTGGGCCTGCATCGCCAGGTGCAGCGCCCGTGCTGCAGGGCCACGTTTCACAGCATTTACTGACGTGGCCCCTCCTCACGCAGACACTTGCATGTTCCCCCGTCCAATCAAGCCTGTTGTGACAGATAACGATTTTAAATTGGTAATAACGAAAGACTCAGAAAGAAGCTTTGACCCCTCCCCCCCTTTCCTGACTGAGACTCAGAGGGAAGACCCGCCCAGGAAGACACCTCGGGACTTCCCCGAGCAGCCTCCACCCAGCTGAGTGTGGTGGGGGGCGGCCTTGGACAGGGGTCAGTTTCCTAGGTACCTGGTGTTGCATTTTTCTGAGTCAATCACCTGTGAGTCACCTAGTCTCACCCGTGGAGTGTAAGACCCTGCCCTCTCCACCTTTCTCCATTGTCCAAAGTGTCACCCAGTGCTGCCTCACTGTCTTCGGAATTTCCATGCTTATGTGAATTCCCTGTGCACATGTATTAAAATTAGATTCTCTCCTGCTGAACGGCCTCTGTAAATGGGACCGTGAGCCCCGCTAGGAGAACGCAGAAGGTGGGAGCAGGCGAGTCACTTTCTAGCCGCCCCAGGAAGGTGGCGAGGTCACACGTTGGCCGGCGTGGCGGGGACTGCCAGGCAGCACTTTGTTTTCCCTAAACCCCAGGGGCTCTGTGAGGGGGGCGTGAGGAGTTCTGGGCATGAGCCTCAGCAGATTCTGAAGATAGGTCTCTGTGTGGCAGCAAAGAACCCAAAAAAGACATTCTATTTTGGTTTGGTCTCACGTTGGCGTGAGGTCTTATTTTTGTCAAGTCGTGGCGCAGCAGCCTGCCGGGCCTGAGCTGGCTGGGGCCCGCTGCGCCCAGGACACCAGCACCTCTAGGGCCGCGATGGCTCGGAGCCAGACTTCCATTGCTGTCAGGCGAAGTCACCACAAATGCTCTCTTCAGAGTCTGCTGTTTGCCACGGACGTCATTATGACGTTCCAGGTGAATTTAAGGAAGATTGTGGCAGCAGTGAGGGCCCTGGGTGAAGGGCGTGGGCACCTGTTCACATGGAGAGAAAGGAGGGGGCAAGGGTGAGACGCAGTGGGGGTGGGTGGGCCGCTGTTCCAGACTGCTCTCACCTTTGACACCCGTGTCCCCCGGGCTGGCGGGCCTTGGGAGCCAGAACTGTGGTGACGAGACTAGCAATTCTAGAACAGAACAGACTCCACAACCATAAATTCCACTTTGCCTTTCTTTCAATGTACTTCAAGTGTCTGAAAGACTGTATCATGTCAGTCCTCCTGAAATTCAGGTGATGAGGAAGGTGACCGGTGTCGTTATTCTGCTCCGTGTGTCTGAGGGGTGAGTGTGCCACTCCATGGCTCTCGAGTGGCCCTGGCATGACCTGGGTGCTTGTCCCGCTGTGTGTGAACTGTGTTGTGTCCAGGGCTGGGGGCAAGTGAGGGCCAGGCTACCTGTCATCACCACCTGGCTGGACATAGGCTTGCTTTCCCCCAGGAGGCCCAGTGCAGCCTGTGAGGGCACAGACTGCAGTGGGTCGAGGTCCGCTCCACAGGCGGGGTCCTACTTGAGATTCCAGGGTCCACTCTGGGCAGTTTATCTCCTGGTGGCTCCGCTGCTGAGAAGCCCTTTCTTGGGGCAGCTGCCACGTCCCCACCATCTTCAGGGCCTCACTGCCTGCTGTCCCCCACCCACTGGGCACATGACCGGTGAGAGCCCACGAGGCAGATGAAGTTGGACCCAGACACAAACGCCCTACTGGCCGAGCAGGAGGCAGGATGAGCAGCCGCCCGGACGGGAGGCAGTGGGCTCCAGGCCCCCGTGTGGAAACCATTGTGGGTGTGGCTCCCCGGTGGGCTGTGGTGTGCTCAGGAACTGACAGCCTCTGTGTTTAAATGACCTGCTTCCTCTCCGTGCCCCAGAGACAGACAGTGAAAGTGAAAAAAGGGACAGCAGGTCCTTGTGCCAACTGGTCAGTTAGGGAAATCCATGGTGGTGGTTACTCTGAGTTTCCAAGCTGCATGGAGCTTGGTTCGTGGGTGGAAGCAGAGGTTTGTCAAGTCCAGTATTTACCCGAACTCAGGTGAGAGTGCCCACTCATGGAGCCTTGGAGGGCATGCGCTCCTTGGAGGGCACGTGCAGCCCCAGGAGAAGGGAGGGGCCTCTGCCACACCTTCCCCTCGTGAAGGGCCTCCTACTGGGTGAGGAGGAAGGACGATAACACCCTGCAGGTGGCACGTGGCCTCCTCTGGGTCTGGGCTGCATCCTGAAGCCTGGGATACCCTCCCTTGCCCCGGCCCCCGCCCCCACCCACCGCCCAGCTCCACGGCTGGGAGTGAGGCGAGGTCGACTCATGCTGGCCTGGGGAGCTGGACAGTGTGTGCTGGGGCCACATGCCCGAGGACAGGCTGCGTGCGCTCACTGAGCTCGGGAGGGAAGCTGGCAGGCAGCCAGGGCCCATGCAGCCCACCGAGGAACGAGGAACGGGCTCCTGGCTCAGCACTCCCCAGCTTGCGGCATGGTGGCAGGACCCCCGACACAGCAGCCTCGGGTGAGACGGGGACGAGACCGGGGCAGAGGGGCTGGGCCTGGCCACATCTGGGAGTGGCCTTGTTGATTTCTGCAGACAGCATCTCTAACTTGGAAAGAGCAAGGTCCGTGGCCTTTGCTTGACTGGCTGCCATGAAAGAAAGTGGGCCTGTTTAAATGATTCCCGGCGACCCCACGTCTCTGTCCTTGAGACTGTCCAGCTCCTGGGCTTCCACTTTGGCCTGTGTCACTCCAGTTTCGACGGCCGACCTCCTCAGTGTGAGCTGGGCAGTGTTCCTCTGTCTGCTGACAGCGAGTGAGTGTCTTAGGGATATGGGCCGCTCTGATGTCATCACGCTCCCAGTCGTTACTGGGCGGGCCAAATGCTAATTACAGAGGCCTCCAGGGCAGAGCTGTCGGACAGAAACAGGATGCTCGGTTAAACTTGAGTTTCAGATGAACCACAAATAATTTATTTGCTGTAAGTGTGTCACAAAGTTATGATAAAA
Source organism: Tonatia bakeri (assembly GCA_004024845.1). Lineage (NCBI taxonomy): Eukaryota > Metazoa > Chordata > Mammalia > Chiroptera > Phyllostomidae > Tonatia > Tonatia bakeri. The sequence continues at coordinate 59,676 of PVIA01003383.1, forward strand.
AATTCCTTGTTTATCCTAAACTCAAATCTGATTGGATGTCCCACATTTTTGTTTGCTAAATCTGGCTGCACTCCCAGGACGCTTTCCAGAGGAGATGGCTGGCAGAAGCCTGACACGGACCCCCCAGGGTGAAGGGGAGGGTTGGGGTGGGTGTGGCCAAGGGTGACAGGTGACAGAAGTGACGGGCGCAGCTTGAGGAAGCCTGAGGGATCTGATTTATAGCAACACAAGGTGAGATATTTTAGGCATCAGCCGCTGACCCAGGCTTAGTTCGAGCTTCAGAAGTTTCTCTCTGAAACAGCTGATCTATTTCTAGGGAGGGACGGTCCCCTTCCACAGTCTGTCGATTGCTTTACCGGGACATTTTGCAGACTGAGAGCCCTGGCTGTGGTCAGAAGTCACTTCTGGCAAATAAGTGGGAAGTTCTGAGACAGAGGTGCCGGTGGTACCGGCGGATTCTCGGCCTCCGCTGGGGACGTGGGGACTCGGGGCCCATCTCTTCTTGAGGGGACAGGGAATCCTGCTCCCAGTTCTGGGGAACTTAATTCTTACCTTAGCCCATAAAGAGCAGCTTTCAAAGAGACGAAAACTGTAATTACGACCATGAATGTTGCATTCGCTGTGCAAAGCACTTTCAATATGCAAATGTGTTCAGTCCTCACGGCAAACAAGGGAGGTTTACAGAAGCAGAACTGGGGTGCGAGGGGGGGGATCTGCCTGGACATGCGGTAGGTCCGCGATACCAACTCCAGTTTCGGTCTTGCAGCGTCTTCCTGCTCCAGAACTGGGGGGGCCAGGGACAGAGAGACAGAGGGACAGACACAGAGAGAACTGGAAGTCGAGAGGCAGCCCTGCCAGGGCCCTGAAGTGCTGGCAGCTGCACCTCCTCGGGAGCAGGGTCCCCTGTGGTCAGTGGGAACCTAGGGCCAGCGCCACAGCAGGGCCTCTGAAGCGACCAGCTCCATCTTCAGCTGCGGGGACCCTGGTTCTGGAGCCCTGCCCAGCCGCATTCTGAGTAGGGGAAGAACTTCCCAGGGCCAGAGCCCCAGCCCTGCTGCTCTTCCCTGGAGGGGTGTAGCGAGCACCCTCGGTATGCCCTCCGCAGGTGGGACAGTGTTCCGTGAAGGTCAGCGTGCACCTCTGGCTGTGCAGGGGCAGGAGGGGGCAACGGGTTGCCTGGCCGCGGTGGAGCATAGACGCGGCCAGGAGAGAGGCGCAGAGCTGTTGCTCACTCTCAGCTTTTACTAAATGCAGGTCCACAGGAGAGAACACCAACCTTGCGCCACCGTCCTGCCCTCTGTGACAAACACCACACTGTCAACACACAGCAATCCTCGGGGGCCGGCGGCCCGAGGCCCGAGTCCCAGAGTCCCAGTCCCAGGCCCTGAGACAGCACTGGCGAGCAGGGGTCTCCGTCCCGTTGGAGCAGGGGCCCAGGTGGCATGGGAGTTCTGGAGCTCGGGCGGGCGGGGAGCAGCAAGGAGGAAGCGTTCACGGTGGGAGACTTTCTCTCAATGGCAGCTCTGAAGTCCACCTCAGCTCTGCCCCAACTGCTTGCACTTGCTGGGGCTGTGGGTCGGATCCAGGAGCCCCCCAGTGCCCTATTGGTAGGCATGTGCTCCCTGCAGACCCGTCTGTGTGCCGATGCCACGGGTGTGCCGCCCTAGCAGGCCTTTGGCAGGGCGCATGGCATAGCTTAGGCCATTTCCTCCTTGAACCGAAGTGCCTCAACTGACCGGCAGCCCCTCGGGTGGTCTCCAGCCTGCCATGCCCCATGCTGGTCCCATGCTGGTCCCATTCCTTTGACTGATGACACGCTCTCTGAGGGGTCTGTGGAGAGACAATGAGACCACTTCTCCAAGGTACAGTGTCTGCAGGCGCCACGACCCACCAGTACCCACAAAACCCACCAGGACCCTCTGTGCCTTTGCTGGCCCCTGAGGTCCCAGGTGACCAGCCGGTTCACAGCCACACAGGCTCCTGCAAGCAGGCCCTGGCTCACCTGCAGCTGCGGCTCCATCAGCGTCACACCTGGCAGGAGGGCGCCTGTGGCGTTCCAATCACTGTCTCGACGACTGGGGTCTGAGCCAGGGCGGCTCGCCAGGCCTCAGGGTTTGACCTGAGGGCAGAGCATCCCCTGGAGGTCTCAGGGCTGACCTAAGGCCTCGCTGCCCAGAGGAGCTGGACTCAGTGACCCCAGAGCCCGGCGCAGGAGCCCGGCTGGACAGTGGGAGTCGGTCCGAGGCCTCAGCCGCCTGTGGAAACAGGCCCGTGGGCTGCGCTGAGCTGCCGTCCTAATCTGAATGCGGCCGGGAAGACGGCCGTCCCGTCCTCCCCACTGGTCTGACTCGTCTTTCACTGCAGCTCGAACTCCTCGCTGGCCTGCAGGGCACCTGGGCTGGCACCTCCAGGCTTCAGGCAAGTCCGCTTAGGGCCCAGGGGTGATTTTACAGGAAGTGCTGACGCACCTGTGAACCTGGTGGAGGCAGTTGATCACGGACGAAGGTGCCAGAGTTATGGTGACCCACAGGTCAGAGAAAGGTCACCTTAAAGATAGTTTGTCCAGCCTCCTTTGTTGCCCCGAGGGCGAGCCCCACTCTGCAGAGCTGGTGCAGCCTGGACACTCTGAAGCATGGGAAGCGACCCCCCTCCTGACCCGACACGGGAGGAAGCGCCTGTTGATGGGAGTGGTGAGGGAGGAGGAGCCCAGCGGGCGCTTGGGGACGGGCTCGGCTCTGGGCCTCGGCGGTTACTGATGCCAACCAGCTCCAAAAGGTGAAGTATGCCCAACAGGAACTTTAAAAAGTTAAATAAGTAAAATGTATTTTTCTTTGGATAAGTCTAACACCCCTCAAAGAAACTGAAAGGGCTTTGGGGTGTCCCAGCTGGGCCTAGGGTGACTAGTCCTGCAGGCAGGGCGGCCCATGGCTGATGTGGTGGTGTTCACTGGGGACTGGGCCCTCTCACCTCCCTGGGGGCTGTGTGGGTGGGAAGACAGGCAGAGCCACTGACTCACGGGCAGCCCCATCACAGGGAGGGTCATGGATGTGCCAAGAGGAGCAGCCACTTGGACAGACCTGTCCCGGGTGACTCCTCCGAGGAAAGTGAGGCATGGAGGGAAATGCGTCGCCACAGAGCTAAGACTAAGCGCCCTTCTCCCGGAGGACGGGTGTCTCAGAGGCGGCATGCGCCCACACGCTCACTGAGTCCTGGGGTCTTGGGAGACACTGCCCCCGCGCAGAGCGGGCTCCCAGCGTCCCAACCTCCTGCAGGCAGCAAGGGGGATGGATGGGGACATCAGGGCCCGGCCTCAGCTCCCCGCCTGGTTGCATCCATCATGAAGTCTCTCCCAATTTTAAGAAAAGATTCTGTCTTTCAGGCAAGAAACAAAGCTGGAGTCAGAGGCCCGGGTTGGGTCTGGGTTCTGGGTTCGTCTGTGTTTCCTAGGCCCCAGCATTGAAGGGGCATCTGTGTTCCCTGGGCAGAAAGGTCCCAGTGAAACCAGGTGTGTGGGGGGTGCTGCACCCCCACCACACACAGGAGGAGAGAGAGTTGGGGGTGTTGAGAGGAGGGCTCTGGGGAGCTGAGAAGCTACCAGAGAACTGTAGCCCACAGGGGGGCTGAGACACCCCCACACACTCTAGGCGGAGCCCCCACAGGGCCCCAGGCCAAGCTGGGTCAGGTATGCCGCTGCCCCTCTCCTGCAGGTTCCTGCTCTTTCTCTTCCCATCGCAGTGACACCACCTGCGGTGGCCCTTCCTTCTGGGTGGCAGTCCGTGTGACCCCGCCATGACCAGCAGTGGCGGCACCCTCAGGGCTGAGGGCTCCGCTCTGGGGGTCTGTTCCTGTGCATCCTGGAGCAGGTGCAAGGCAGTGGGCACCCGGCAGGCACTGTCCCCCGGAGGTCACCACACATAGACTTCCCAGCCTCCCCTGCGCCACGTGCCCCTGCAGAGCCCGGCAGGTGCCCTTGGGGCCCCCAGTGCTTGGGGACGCTGTGGCTGGGGAGGTGTGGTACCTGCTGCCCGGAGCTCCTGCCAGCTCACACACCTCGACCACCACCACTCCTGCCCCAGGGGCTTCACCTCCAGGACAAGCCGGGGACACCCTGCGGGACACGTGTCAGGTGCTTCCAGGCAGTGTGGAGGTCACACCAGTGGAGAGTGTGCGCCCTCCCCCTGCAGCGTCTGTGTGAGCCAGGGCTGAGGCCTCACCAACCCCGTTGTTGGGACTGAGCCCCAGCCTCCAGCAGAGACCTCCAGTAGCCCAGGGTGAGGACCAGAGGCCCCTGTCGCCCACCTGTCCGAGTGCCTGGAGTGGCTGGCCCAGGCACAAGGCCGAGCTAACACCTCTGGGGGCCTCATCTGTCGCTATTTCTGCTTCAGACCACAGACAGGGTCATGGCTCACAAGAGACCATCATGTGGCTGTGACTCTGTGGCCCCTCACGGGCAGAGGAGTGGGCGGGCATTGGGGAGGGACTGCAGCCACTGCTCAGTGCTTGGGGCAGAGGGAGTCCCAGGCCCATGGCAGCCAGTGGACCCGCTGCTGAAATGGCCTGTGTGTCCCTGAGACCGAGCTCCTCCGTGGCGTCTCCTACTCAGGAGGACGAGGTGCAGGTCTCCCGGAGGAGCGCAGGCGCCACTGAGCACATGCGACCTGGTGCCATTGAGACCATGCCGTAGCCACGGCACCGATTTCTGCACACCATGTGCACAGCTGGCTCCATGATCTGGGGAGGCCCCAGTGAGGGCCGAGTTGGGGCCGAGAGGAACCTCGGTCTATGCCATCCTGGATTCCAGCAGGTTCTGGAATGCCTAGCAGGCAGGTGAGCTGTCCTCAACCACCCACAGGGGCTGAGCCACCTACCTGCACAGTGCCGGTTCTGCTGGCCCACCCTGGCCCTGAGGGCCTCCTTCCATGCTCTCTCTGGTCCCCCTGAGCACAGCAGAGGGGACGCAGGGCTCTCCTTCCCAGGGACCGAAACCTCCCAGCCAGCAGCTGCATAGTCGTTGGAGAGCCGGGGCCCTGATCTTGAGTTTTATGTGGCAATGAAACACTAATTGGGATCCGACACGTTGTAATTAACACGGTGATGGATAATCACATAAGTCAGTTTGTGAGGCAAACAACAAAACTTGTAAAATTTGATTTCCCACGCTCCCACCTGGGGAAGGGACAGACACACCCACCGTGCAAACAACCTTTCACACTCGCTGGGCCCCCAGGCACAGGGGGTGGTGGCTCCCACAGAGCCTGGCTGAGGGGCCATGCAGCCAGGGCCCCGGGACGGGCTGAGTTGCTCCCGAAGGTTGGGAGACCCAGACCCTCGGCCGCACCGTCTCCCTGCCACACGGAGAAGGTGCGAGCACCTCTGAGTTCTTCACACCCTCTTTGTGAGGCCCAGCCTCACGTCCTGCCTGTTGTCGACCCGGTCACCCACATCCTGTGACAACAAAGGCGGACGTCCCCTCCAGCCCCTCCAGGGGCGTCCCTCACTTGTCACACACTGCCAGGCACACAGCAGGCACTCAGTAGATGTCCTCCTGGCTTTAAAAACCGCCAGTTGTTTTCAAAGTCAGACTATCCACTTACTGAGCTGTATTACTTAGGAATGTTAAAAATGCTTTAATTCAATAAAATCTCCTGCTCAGTACTTATTTTGTCAAATGCGGCTGTTACTCTGACATCGTCCGCACAGTGAGCATGTGGCCTTGGGGCCTTGCGGTCTGGAAAAAGCCGCTGCAGGGCCGGGGCGGCAGCCAGTCTCTCCCGCTGCCTGGTGTCCTGGTGTAGAGGGGCTGGGGCCCAGAGCCCCCACCCACGCGGGGGTGCACTGGCGGGAGGCTGGTGGGAGGTGTCAGGTGGAACCCCGAGGCCCCCCGGGACTCAGGGAGGGGCTGCCGCTGGAGGACTGAGGATGGCGTCACAGTTAGAAGAGGCTTCCAGGAGGAAACATGTGGTCTCTGGAAGTTCCAACAGCCCCTGCTGTGCTCGGTGTCTGACTGAAGGTTGAGGGAAGGTGCCGGCTGGGAATACTCAGTGCCTTGGCCGCCAGGCCGCACCCCCCTCTCCCCACCCCGTAGCAGAGGGTGTTCAGGGATCAGGCACATCAAGGCCAGTGTTTATACACGGCACCTCGGGCTCCACTGCTGCGTCCCGGGTCAGGGGGAAACGAGGTGTCCTGGTGCAGCATCTTAGGTTGAAAAGGAAGCCAAGGGCAGGACGATGCCCTGTCGAAAAGCATGTCTGTTTCTCAGAAATTAAGTGCTATTTTGACAGCTTGGGGGTCGCCGTGATCATTATCCTCATAAACTTTCCGGCTCCCTAGGAGTGGCTGTCCCTCCCTCTCAATCTGCTGCCCCTGCCCGGGTAACTGAACGCCCGGCGCGCAGGCGAAGGGTTAATGACAGAGCCCAACCGCACCGTCACTGGGGGTGCAGACAGCCAGGCAGCACAGCACGGGCTGCAGCGTGGGAACCGGTGGGGCAGACAATGGCGGGATTGACAGCGAGCATGGAAAGGCCACCTTTGGGAGAAACCGTACCCCACGGCGTGCGGGAAAGTGAGAAATAGTAGCAGATGCTGCAGGACCAGAAGCAACAGATGCCTTCTGGCCGGGGCTCCGCCAGCCAACCAGCGTGCCCTCCCCATGCGGGGCGCTCCCCCGCCTTTGTGCAGGGGGGCTGAGAACACAAACACTGCGGAGGAATTAAACACAGCAGATGGTGGCAGCATGATTTGATGAGATCAGGGTCAGGCACGGGTGTACATGTGGTGGCCGCATTAATCGTCCCTTCCTGTGGGACCGGCCACTTGGGCCTCTCCTGCAGGCTCGGCTGACCACCGCGGGCGGTTCTCGTGTGCTGCCGCCCCGGCATCCGGCCCCCCGACCTGACAGCAGCTTTCAGAGGTCTCCTCAGACCCAGCAGACTTGAGGAAGAATGTATGTTGGATGTTTTGCTAATTCAGCTTGTGTTTCAGTAATTGACAACGGCCAGTTCCGAAAGGGAAATTTTAAAAGCCTTGCATGTCTGTGACATGGGTTACCTGTCCTCCAATTGTGAGGAGCCTGCTCTCTCCATCGTGAGACATGCGTTCGCCCCCTCTGGTTAGGGGCTCAGGTGCACCTGGCCACCTTTTCTCTCCTGGCCTCTGCAGTGGGTGTGCGGCTTCAGTTTCCATGGTTACATCATTCTGGGAATTCAGGGGAAAAGTTGTAGAGATTATGGGTTTGTAACAGAAAGGTCGGCAGCAAAGGGAAGGGCGTAGCTCTCCGTGACCCCTAGGGGTGGGAATTCCACTTTGGGGGCTCTCTCAGGGTGCCTCCTGCTTCCTGCAGATGGCATCTCCTGGGAGGGCCTGGTCCCAAGAGGAGGGAGCGCGTGGCTGGGTGTGGCTGGGCGTGTCCATGTCCCGTGGGCTCTTTGTGTCTGCATGTGCCTCCTTTGCATGTGACCTTGAGGAACACAACCTGCATCTTAAATACTTTCAGAAATGAGTAGGATTTCTCATGTTGCATGTTTTACATATGATCTTAGTCCCCGACTGCTTCTTTTCCAGGTGCAGAGGCGGCTTCTCGTCACCCCGTGGGGGCCTGGATGGCAGAGCAGGGGCAACAGGGAAGAATCTGACATCTTTGATCTTAAAGAAAAAGTTTTGCCCTGGCTGGTGTGGCTCAGTGCACTGAGCACCGGCTTGTGAACCAAAGAGTCGGTGGTTCAAGTCCTGGTCAGGGCACATGCCTGGGTTGCGACTGGGTCCCCGGTGGGGGGACGTGTGGGAGGCAACCACATATGGATGTTTCTCTTCCTCTCTTTCTCCCTCCTTTCCCCTCTCTAAACATAAATGAAATCTTAAAAAAAAAAGTTCCTCTCCTTGAGGAAGAAAATCTAGGTATGATTTTTATATTTAAAAATAAAATGTCTTGGTTGTCCAATTCAAAAGCAAAGTTGCTTATTTCTAGAAAGTCTGGAAAAAGCAGGGACGTGAAATTTCCGGGCACGGCTCGGGTTCGTCCCGGGTCCCAGGCCGCGCGCCACACGGCCCCGCCCCCTCGCGCTCCTTTTGCGTCATGACGGGCGCGCCGCCGCCCTCTCCACGCGCGGTCTCGTCCGTGTGCGGTGCCTCTGGCTCCGCAGAGGGCTTTTGAAAGTTTTCTCCTTTTTCATCTTTATGTGAATATTTGAAGCAGTAAAATTATTTACTCTTATTAATACTGGTGGCATAAGCTTGTTTGGAACAGGGGTTTTTCTAGAGCTCATTAGTTTCCTTAGGTCGACTTTGTGGCAATGGAAAGCGGGGATGGGGCAGGGGCCTGAGGAAGGGCTGCCCTCGCTTGCTGGGATGGACGGACGGATGGACGGACGGACGGATGGACGGACGGTCGGGAGACGGAGTTGGCCACGGTTGAGGCGCACAGTCTCCTGAAGGGCTCCCTCCCTGTGTTTCCAGGGCACGTGTCTCCAGCACATTTGGAGCAGGTCACCTTTATGATGGGCTTTTCTTTTAAATGTGGCAAAAAAATCAGCGTACACTTCACCCTGGAAACAATTTCCAAGTCCGAGTATGACGCCATCAGCTGTGCACACCTGTGCAATTGCACGTGCTTTCGACACACGGGGAGCATTTCCCAATGTCATTGAGCACTTTTAGAACAGGGTTTCACAACGTCTACAGAGTGTTCCATTGCACAGATGGTCTAAAATTTATTTAACTGACCCTCTTCTTTGGCTATTAAAGTCACATCTATTTTTATTGTAAAACAAAACTCGACGAACGCCCCGGTAAAACCCGCAGTTATTTCCTTGGGGCGGATGTCAGGAGCCAGAGCCGCTGGTCAAACAGCAGGAGCCTTGCCCAAGAGTCCTCTTTGCTCTGCCCACCGTCCTGCAGGGGCGGTGTCCAAGAACCTGCTTTCTCGGTAGGCGAGGAAGGACAGCTGTAAATAAGAACTCCCAAGTGTGCATGTCACTTAATTCTAACAGGACAGAAGCGTTATGTTAAGAAAACATGTACTCGCTGGTGTGGAGGGGATGGATTTCTGAGGCGTCACTGCTACACTTAGAAAATACGTTTGTAACAACCAGCTGATGTCGGAGAGTGGAACACGAACTCTCAGCCCCTTCTGTCTGGGGTGGGCTCTGGGTCCCCCTGCCCGGTGCTGGGCATTAGGGAGTGATCGCGACTCAGGCCTCTCCTGGGCCCAGAGACTTGGCAGGACAGTCCTGCTGCCGGCGTCACCACCGTCACCTCTGTGCTTAGGAGGTGCATCTGGAAGCCCGGGCCCGACACCCAGAGCCAGCACCCTGGTGGCCCTGGGGGCGCCCCAGTCTCTCTGCTGCCGGTCTGCCCGCTGACGCATGCGATGTGGGCAGTGTGGGGGGCCAAGGAAGGAGAGGAAGAAAGGTCGGGGGGGCTCCCGGGGGCCCCCAGCACTGTGCCCGCAGCTGCGTGCGGGTTTGGGACCTGCGTGGGCAGCAGGAGGGCAGGAAGGGCAGGGGCACCAGGCTGGGAAAGAGGAATCCTGGTTTCTGAAGGAGCATCACTCGGTGGCCCTCCCACGTCCGTGTCCCCATCTCCCCACCTCCCCGCACACGTCCAGCTGCCCCCGTGTGGGCCCAGGCTGCACCCCACACACCTCTGGTGGGGGGCCACATGTTATCTAGAGATGCTGGGGGGGGAACCCACTTCCCCAAATGTGACTGTAAGGATCATCTGAGACCCAGTGACACGGCTGCATGACTATTTTCTGAGGCTGTTAATTGACAGAAGAGAAGCTCCCGCACCACCGACTCTATGCAAATCGCCAGGCCTCCCTTCTCTGCACCCAATAGGAAGTGTCTTTGTTTTAGTTTTCCCTGTCAAGGGGCCAATTAGTTCAGACTTCCCTGCGCACAGGGCCCAGCTGTCATCGGCCCCTTTGGCTGAAAGGAGTCCTTTGCATCGGCCGGGCGACTGTGAATGGGAAGTTAATCAGCACGGTGACAGAGGACCCTGCTCAACGGCGGCCCTTTCTCTCCTGCCCCGGTTGTGGGCTCACACCTTTCATGCAAAGCAGCCGCAGAGCCTTCACCTATTTAAGGAATTTTTCAATTAACATTTCTTTTCCTCCAGAGAGACCGGAGCCTTTGGAGCTCCACAAAGGGCCCGCTGGCCTTGTCCTGGAACAAGGGTGCTCCGGCCGCCTTCACGCTGAAGCCTATTATCTGGCATTGATGATTTAGGGCGGCAACCTCCCCTAATCAATAGCTGATCAGGGCACAGCGGGGAGGAATTTCTGCTTCAAATCCGCTCCTCTTCAAATGAAAATGGTCTCCTTTGAATAAAGAAATGCCTGGGTTGAATGTTAAATCCGGCTAATTGGCAGCGTTTCAAAAGGGGGGGGGGCGCAGCCGGACAGCCCACGTCCAGGCGGCTGGGACACATCTTCTGCCTCCGTTGGACTCTCGTGTTTCCCTCCAGATGCATGGTTTTAGCACCCCAGTTTTTTCCTGGTGGCTTCACTGACTGATTAAGCAGTTTAAAGGCGTTGTCACGGCTTCCAATAACATCTCATCAGGTTCCATTCCGTACGAATTTCAGACTCTCGTGACAGCGAAGATTTAACAACAGCATCCAGTTTGGGTCGTGACGTTCGGTGGAGAGTCAAACTAATTTCACTGAAAAATGTGTTGAATTCCCTTGAAGGGACTTTGACGTTCAGCACTGAGGATCTCTGGTCAGGGCTAGAATCCCCCAAACCCCAGTCGGAGCCAGCAGAACGGCACTCAGGGCAGCATGCGGTGGGCATGTGGCCAGCAGCCCGGACCACCCTCCCCCCAGTGACATGGCACCAGGGTGACGCCAGACACGTGTCCCTCCACCTTCAGTGCCCCGTGGGGTTAGGACGCCGTTTCCACAACGAAGACAGACACAGGGCGTGACAGCCAATTGCAGCGCTTTGCCGTCATGCCTGAATTCTGCGAACAATCCAAAGTTCAAACTGCCGCCCTGGTGAGACTCGGGCTGCGCTGCCTGAGGGCCAGGAGCGCCGGTCTGTGGTCTGTGCCTCAGAAACACACATCACACGTGGTTCAGGGCGTGGGGCCTCGCTGGGACACCGAGGGTGCGCCCCTGGGGCCCGTGTAGAAACCACCTGCTCCAGACCCCGTGCCTCGAGCTGCCTGCGGGAGAGTGAGCTTCTCAGCCCCGCTGCAGTCCCGGAGGCTGCAGCCCCACCATTGGAGCCCCACGGTGGCACGTCTGCGGTTGCGAGTAGGAGCTGCAGCAGCTCTGAAGAGCCCGGCTCAGTGAGTCCGCTTTACCTGGGAGCTGGGTCTGCATGTACATCTGCACACCAGGTCCCTGCGGCCCGCGAGGCCCGCGGCCTGGAGGGCAGGTGCCTGCTCCCATTGGGGCTGAGATGGACCTGGCACCAGCAGCACCTGCCTTCCCGGCTCAGTACACACACACGCTGCCAGCACCCCCGGGTTTTGGTGCAGCCTCCCTGGACCTCCGGCTACAGAGCCCACGTCACAGCGTCCCGGGGTGGGTGGGTGGGTTGAAGTCACCTGGCTCACTGCAGCCCCAGGCGCTGTCCCGCTGAGGTCCTGCAGCCCTCTGGCCCTCCAGTCTGGATGCGGACAGGGCAGAGCCCCCAGCACCCTGGCCCAGGCAGCCTTGCTCCTGCAGGGCTGTGGCTATGGGGCAGACGCAGCATGTCTCCCCTGTGGTGTGGTCCTGAGAGGCAGGCGGCTGCTGGCTCCAGGCTCCGACAGCCTCCCGGGCAGCCCATCCGAGTGGCAGAGCCTGTGCTTGGGCAGGCGTGTAGCTCCTGAACAGAAATCGCTGTGCTTGAGCGAGAGGGGTGGAAACGTCCTCTGTGTCCAGAGGTGGGTGCTGGTCCCCAGGCACAGGATGGGTGGTGTCTCAATGAACCTGGCAGCACCAGGTGATTGACAGCTTCCCAGCATCCCAGCAACTGCAGGAAACAGTGTACGTAGTTTTCCCCTTTTCTGGTCCCCTCTGGACCAGAAGGAGGGACCCAGAAAAACTCCAGGGCCCCAGTCTCGGGGCTGGCCTCCCGGTTGGGGGAATTCCCAGGGCTGCGCCTGCCCTGCTGGGCTGGACCCCGTGCCTCGTCAGCTTCTCTGCGATCCAGCCATTTGGAGGAGGAGGCGGGAAAATTCTGGAGAAAGGAACCTCTTCGGAAGAAATGAGAGAAACATTAGAGGCCCACGGATGATTTCCCGGGAATCACAAGCTCTGCCCCGCCCCCTCGGGGTGAGTCAGGGCGCAGAGGAGCCTGGAGGTGTCTCCAAGGTCAGAGCGTGGAGTGTCCCCATCAGGTGCCATGCAGGAAGGAAGGGAACAGGCGGCAGGATGCGGGCTCTGTCACGGACCCAGGACAGGGCCGTGGCTCACGCCGCGCCGGTGCGGACACGCAGAGACACCAGACCCTCTCGAGCGGGTGGCCGTGATTCTTTCTCTATTTCAGCCCTCAACTTCTGACCAGAGGAGTTCACCTGCTTTAAAGTTTTCCTGAAAAAGTTTGGCCACATCTGTTTTTAACAAATTCCCTTCTTCCTTTTGGGAGGGTAGATTTTCCAAATGGAGAGTGCTGTTTCTTTACGTTTTTTCCCCTGTGCGGTTGGGCATTTTCGCTCATTTCTGTGGCGCAGCACACGGGTAGGATTCCCATCTGCTCAGGGGGCGGTGGGCCCTGCCCGATGTGCCCGGTGGAGGCCCCTCTGGGGCTGAAGCTCAGGCAACAGCGTGGCTCGGAGGCTGCCACCTGCTTCCTGGTGGGGTCGCCTCTGTGGGCGGAGCTGAGAGTCAGGTGGTAGGGTGGGTCCTGGGCTGCGGTGTGTGTCTCCCGGGGACTCCCAGCCAAGGGCAGCCCCTGCCGTTCACCCCTTTTGGAAAAGGCAAACTTTCTCTCGATGGCTGAAGCCTCCTGCGCTTGGAAGTGTGTGGGTCTTGGACGTGCTGAGCGTTCTTGGTAAACATGTGAAGTGGACCGGTCGGAAATGAGCCAGAAAGCGCGGCAGAGACGCGGGCTCAGTGAGGGGCGTGGGTGCCAGGCTGGGTGGGGCTCGCAGGGGGTTGGCACTGGCCACCGCTGGGCCAGGTCAGACTTGTTGGTGCGTGTGCACCCATTTCCAGCTTTTTCTGTGGGGGAGCTCTTCTCTCCCCCACTTTCTTTTGTCTACTTTGCGGGGTCACCCCTGGTTCCTCCTTTTCTCTCTTCCTTGAATAACGTTTCCCCGTCCTTCCTGAGCTCAAGGTGACCATCGGCCGCCTCTCCTGTGATTCTTTCACTCCCTCACAAGCTCCGTGTTGTGTGTGCAAACACGTGTGTGTGCACACATGCACTTGTGTGTACATCTTCCTGGGCTTTCCGCTGCCTCCCTCTGTGTGAGATCGGAGTAGACGGGTGGGGGAGTTTACGCCACACTGTCTCTGGGACTTCACACGGAGAGGGGTAGGGAGGGCTCTGCTGGCAGCAGCTCGAGCCACCGGCCAGATGGCCCTGGCACCCCACAGCAGTGGGTGCTGCCGAGGTCCTGCCCTGGAAGCTGCCTGAGTGGCCCCTCTCTGCTCCTGAGAATGTGCTAGCCAGCATCCTCTGGGACGCAGCATGGCCACCCTGGGGCCTGGGCCCCGCACAGGGGCCCCACGTCCTGGGGGCTGCGGGTGCTCCCGAGTGCCGCCTGTGAGCTGGCGGTGAGAAGCGGCCTGGCAGCGCTGAGAGGAGGGCAGATGTTTGAGGCACGGCTCTGTCCCACCCGCAGGGATGGCAGAGCGGAGACTGCTGGCGGCCATGTTTATGCATGAGCGGGCGCAGGCCCCACACGCTCTCAGCTGTGACCACCTTCCAGATTATCCCTGCTGGTGACATCCCAGGAATGTGAGCCATGGAAACCTGTGGAGCGTCCTCGCTGTGCCCGAGGGATGGGGACCAACATCATGCAGCCCAGCCCAGCGAGGTTTCCCGGGGAGGCAGGAGGGTCCTCCCCTCACCCCCGAACCCACGGCCCAGAGCCCTGTGCACCCTTCAGTGTGGCCACCCGTCCTGACCGACGCTGCAGACTGTGTTCGAAGCCATGGCAGCGGGATCCCGGGGCCGTGGGGGCCGCTGTGGGGGGAGCCGTTCCCTCAGAGTCCTCTGCACTGGGCGAGGGAGCCAGTCTCCAATGCACCCCGCTCACATGGGGCTGCGGCGGTGTCAGCACCAGGGCAGAGGCCTCAGGCAAGTGTGAGGTCCTGGGGACAGGGGCTCACACGCTGCACCGGAACCCGGGTGTCTTCACGGTGGTGATGCATCGCTGGCACGGCCACCAAGGGGCTGCCTCTGCTCTGAGGGGTCCGGCAGCAGGCCCCGGGGGCGGGGCGGTGAGCAACCCACAGACCAAAGGGACCTGGGGACCGGGCAGGCCGGGCGGAGCGGGGATGCTGTCCCAGGTGGCCTTGGAGGTGCCGCCCAGCTCTAAGCACCCCCGTGTCCCAGGACCATGTGACAGCAGCCACCAGTGATGTTCGCACCACATGGAGGACCCTGGGCCTGGCTTTCTGGTCGGTGGTGGCTGGTGGGGAGACACGACGTCCAGGGTGATTCTAGGACACACGCCCTCTATTTGTAAAAACATGATAAAGACTAAGCTAAAAAAATAACCTATGTTTTTAAAGTCAATTCATTTAAGGAGACAAGAAGCTGCACGTCACATGCATTTAACCTCGGTGACGTCCTGGTGGGGTGAGTAGGCAGAGTGGAGACAGCAGCCCAGGGCCCTCCTCCCGGCGGCCAAGGGGCGGGCTCAGGGAGGCTTCAGCAGGAAGATGGGGGGGGCAGGGCGCCGCTGGGGAGCTCGCCAAGAGTGAACCTGGCACATTTCAGACCAGGTGAGCGTCCTTGTGCACCTGGAGCAAGGGGGCAGGGCATATCTTTGAGAAGCTGTTTGCGGCGAGGAGTCTTTCTACCGGGCCAGTTCCTCCTGAGCCTGTTGACTTTGGAGCCTGGAGTCCTCAGGGCGCCCTGCGGTGTGTCACAGAGCCCCTCCCAGCAGATAACATTCCTGCGGGCTGACAGCATTCCCCGGGCCTGAGTGGCAGCTGCAGCCAGAGCTCGGGGCACACACACCTGGAGACCAGGAGTTCCCGACAGACACAGCAAGTTGCCCCTTGGGGGGTCCACGTCCCTCCAGCCCCTGGGCACAGCTTCTTCTCCGGAGCCCAGTGTGCAAGGACTTTACTGCCCCTTATTTGATGTTCAATGCAGGGGCACTGTGAGGCCCTGGGCTGGGGTTTGGCCCTGCGGCCCAGGTCTCCCCTGCCTGAGTCACGGCCTCGACCGTCTGCCTGGCGAGCAGACGGGGCGGCTCAGAGCCCTGCGGGCTGTGGACTTCGCTGGGACAGGCCAGGCAGCCTGGATTCCTGAGCTGCGCACCTTCCTGGAGGAGAGCCCGCCTCCAGCTCGGCAGGGACCTGGGGCTGCAGGCCAGGGCCAGGAATGCAGGGCAGAGGGAAGGGGGTGATCCCCTCGAGCCGGACGCCTACCCAGGAGCAGGCATGGGCTTGCGTCCACACTGACCCTGGCGCCTGGAGCCGCCAGTGACCCGAGACAAGCAGCGGCCTGCCGGGCCTCGTGCGGCTGCAGCTTCCAGACCGCGTGTCTTCCTTGGGGGCGGAGCCAGCTCAGAGCCAGCACCAGGCCCTGGTGGGGAAGGGCAGCTCGGAGGGGCTGCGGCGCAGGAGGAGGAGGCAGCGGCCGCGCAGAAGTCAGCCCTGCACCGGCGCGCAGCCCCAGCCCGGAGCCCCCAGCCTGCGCCCCCTCCATCGGAAATGTCAGAGATCCCACGGCAGCCATGAGACAGTCCGTGTGGGGCGCTGCGCAGGCTCTGCCCGGGGACCGACCCCTGTGACCTTGCGTTTGTGGCAGCAAACGAGGGGTCGACAGGGTGCGGGGTGGGGCCCGGCCTGCCCTCTGTGCAGGGTCGCGGGGGAGTGAGTGGGGCTGCGGGCGGTGAGGGTGCGTGGCGCCCCCGCTGTGTTACCTGCATGGCAGGGCAGGGACAGGGCGTGGCTTCCCTGCAGGGGCCCGGGAACATCTGTCGGCCCACAGCCCCGCCCCGCCCACCAGGCCCAGCAGGGCTCATTAAACGGAGTTTCTGCTTCAGACCATTAATCCGTTTTAATTAGGGGTCCGTGTCTGAAGGGATGGCTCAGCAGGTTCCGAGTGGACGGGGTGCAGGCTGCAGCCGGTGGCTGGGCCGTGCCGTGGGAGGGACGGTGGAGGGAGGGGCTGCTGCACTCAAGGACGAGGCCCTACGCAGGCAGGCGGCGGATCGTGGGCCTTGGGGTGCAGCCACCAGCTCAGCAGTCACTCACCTGAGCAGCGGGCTGTGTCGGCCCGCACGAGTTTACAGGATCCGAGCGTCCTCGCACGTCTCTGGTGCCCTGAGGGGAGCAGACCCGCAGTCTGTGCCGCACGCAGTGCGGGGTCCGCTGGATGAGACAGTCACATGGTCACTTAAGAACGTGCCGGGTAGCCCAAATGCCCTGGGAAGAGGAGCTCGGGAAGCTCTGGCCCGGCAGGGGGCCAGCGGAGCTTCCCCAGTGAGCGAGGTGGGGCTGTGTGGGGCTCACTGATCTGCCGGGCAAGGGGCAGCCCCCTGCACAGAGGGGGCAGAATGTGCACAGGGTTTGGGGCCAGGAGGAGCCGGGCGGGGGGGTGCCGCTGGTGCCCTGGGTGGCTGGGGCCCGGGCTCCTGTGGCCGCGGCGCCATGGGGCCATGGCACAGGAAGCTGACCTGCTTCTCTCGAGTGGCCGCTATGGTCGGTCTCATCCTCCCCTCAGTCGGGATGCTGCCCGCACCCCTTGTTTTCTCCCACGGCCGCGTGGCAGAACCACGCCCTGGGCGGGATCCCTCGTGGTGCTGATCAGGCTGGAAAGTCCAGGTGGGAGACGCTGGCCTGGGGCTGAGCAGCCGCAGAGCTGACGCTGAGGGGTGATGACGGGGCCCGGCGCCCACCTGGCAGGGGTGGGGTTCGTCTGTGCGGGGAGATCTCCGCTGGGCCCCGTCTCAGCCTTGCAGAAGGTTCTGGTTCCAAGAGAAAGGTCTGCACTGCGGGGGCCCCTCGGGTGGTGGGGGACTCTCCCCTGAGGGCGGGCGCCACGTGGTACTCCCGGGGCCCCTCCCGGTGTCCTGCACAGAGTGGGGACAGCGGGTCACATGCATCGGACTTGGGAGGAGCCTGAGATGCTGCCCCAGAACTGGGTCCTGCTGCCCCAGGCCGTCGCTCCGCAGGTGCCCGTTTCCAGCCCATCCCTCCCCCGGCGCTCTGGCGTCCTGCGAGCGGCCCACGCTTCTGCTTTCCTGCTCCGATCAGGCTGCGGGGCGGGGGCTCCCTGCTTTGGGGGCGTTTCTGCGGCTGTAATTTCAGGACTTCGTTTGAGGAGCCTCGAGACCGCTGCTCCAGGGGGGACGGTCTCCCCATCTCGAATGTGCGTGCGGCGCAGGCCAGACAGGAGTCCAGAGTCTCTGCGCCTAGCTCACGTCTGCAGTCTGCAGACAGGGGCTCGGTGTCTGGGGACTGAGACCAGGTCGGCCACACTCCCTGGTCTCCTTGGCGGGGCTTCTAGGGAGCAGCTTGCCCCTGCGGTGCTTGTGCCCTGGACAGCAAGGACAGGCCCCGGTGAGGATGGCGGCCCCCGTAATGATGCTGGGGCCAGGGAGAAGCTTCGGTGAGGATGCTCCCAGGCCAGCCCCCAGGACTGGCGAGGGCCGTAGGCAGCCCGGCGTCAGGCGCTTTCCTGACCAAGCTGTCGCAGCCAGAGGTCGACTTTGACGTCAAGATAAAGTGCTGTAACTTGGTACTTGGTGTTGATTCCAGGTCTCTGCTGAGAAGGATCACATGGCCCGTGTTAAGGAACTACATGAGCTTATAATTAATACTGTTGAACATTTGGACTTTTTTGACACCTGTGTTTCTTATCTTCCGCATCCGATCAGTGGGACGTGACCCAGGCTCAGAGGTCACCAGAGTTCACGCCTGCGGTTCAGACCTGGACCGTCCCACCCTGGGATCCTGGCTCCAAGCCGCCGAGCTAGGTGCTCCTGATGGCGCCAGACCTGAGCTCCAGACACATACCTGCCACCACCCCACGGGTCCAGCATCTGCTGTCCACGCTGCGCCTGTGACTACAGGCATCCAGACTAGGGGTGGGGAGGACATTTCAGCCAGAACCAGGTTCTTCAGCACTGACCTCCGTGGAGAATAAAGGTCCTTACGAGCCTGGAGCAAAGCCCTGGCCCGGCAGGTGCCTGTGCTGGGGAGCGACCGAGGTGACCCAGCGACTCCTGCTTTGCCACGCCTGTTCTCCTGCAGCCCCGGGGCCCCTGCGTCCTCCCTGGCAGGGCGCACATCCCACGGCCCCTGGCACAGGGCCCCGTGCTCACAGCAGCTCTGATGCCGTTTCTGCAGGCTGGTCAGACGTGCACAGACATGCACAGCGGGCGCCCCCTGAACACGGGGTGCCACAGACCCTCGCTGAGGACCAACGCCACGCAGGATTGGCAGGGTGCCATCCACCCACAGTGGCTCTGCACCAGCCACAGGCCTGCTGTCAGGGCTCCCCCACAGTGCCTGCGAGCTGGCACCCTGTGAAGTGCCGGTGGGGACATCGGGGCCCCTTTCTCCCGTCAAAGGGCCAGCGACCCGGCGTCCCGGGGACCAGCCCTCACCCAGGTGCAGACGGCTGCCGCCCAGGTCTGGCTCACTGGCAGCGGGGACGGCGCTGTGGCCCCTCCTGATCACGGGCGATCAGATGACTGGAGCGGTGACATTGCTGTCCCCACTCTTGGTCTCAGTTTGCCCCAAACATGAACAGAACCCGTGTCTCCGGGGAGAGGCTGGGTTTCAATGTTTCCACATTCCTATCGAGAACAAAAGCCAACGGAAGCGCAAGTGGAGGGGATGCGTCCCATGGGTGGGCGCTGGACTGCGGGTTTATTTTGCTTTGTTCTTGACGTGGCCCAGGGTCCCTGAAAAGGTGGTCTGTGGGATTCCGGTGCTGGGGCAGCCGAGCTGCTGTTACAGAGTGGGGAACCGGATCTGTCACCAGGGACTGGCGTGTGGGCTGGACGTCCACTTGGGAATGGAATGCAGGGGGAAAGTCGAGCTGCTGCCCAGCATGGCCCAGAAGGGGAGGCCTCGGGTGGCGAAACTGGAGAATGGGGCCTGGGAGGGACCCCGGAGCTACCTTTGCCGTTGAACCCGGTGCTGCCTGGAAATCTGTAGGTCGCAGGTCAGCAACAGTGGCCTCCTGTGCCCGGGGGTGGGGAGTGCAGAGGGAGGGGCCCCAGAGACCCCCCCCCCGCCCCCGCCGCCCCGGACTGTCCCGGAATGGTTGCTGTCCTGAGACGGGTGTCTATGACGATCCATCCCGAGTGTGGGGCAGAAGCCCCACCAGTCCCCGGGGAGTGTGCGGCGTGTGTCTCCGAGTGGCTGGCCCTGTGGTTCTGGGGCTGGATGTGCATAGCCCAGAGGGTCTTCCCGTCCTTGCGCCTCCCCGCCCTGCTTAGAAACAGGTTGCTGCCACCAGCGGTGGGTCTCAGAGCCAGGCACGGGGCCCTGCAGTGAGCGTCTGGCAGGGTGCAGAGTCCCCAGGACCCAGCTGGAGAACGCGCTCTGACTGTTCCCCCAGCTGCCCTGGGGTGGGGGAGGGCGGCTTTGCCAACTCCCTCAGCCACTGTCCCCAGGAGCCCAGACCTGAGTGTCCCTGTGGCCACCCTCTGCACAACCCCAGGGCGTCCTACTCAGGGCATGGCCCTGGGGCGGCTGCTGGGGTCCCTGCTGGGCGGGCATGGGGGACAGAAGGCAGGGGGAAGCCGCTGCTGCTCTGGCTCCGGGCCCATCGGCTCATCTGCAGAGTTAAAAGCCCACAACAAGGGCCTCTGCCGGCGGTGCAGGGTGCGAGGCCCCTCAGTGCAGCTTTTCCTCCCCCGCCCGGCCCGCCCCGCCGCTGGCCACTAGTGGGGACAATGCCGATGCCGGGGACAGACGCCCTGAGCAGGAGGAGGGAGGTCTGTCTGGGCAGCAGCAGGGGGAGGGCGGGAGCCTGGAAGCACAGCTCAATTTCCAATAGACGCGTGCACGCGGCCACACTCAGCCCACACACAGTCCACACCAGCTCACACAAGCTCACATGCTCTCATACACAGCCCACACATGCACACACATGCTCACACAGGGCTCACACCACAAGCTCACATACACCCTCACACATGCATATATATGGCTTAGACACAGCCCACATATGCACACACTTACACCAGTTCACACGTGTGCTCACGCGTGGAGATCACATGACTTCAGGGCTGCGCCTTCATATCACACAGGGGCTGCCCCACAGGACAGCTGCATGGTGCTGGGTCTGAGTCGTGAACGCTGATGGCTGCGCCAGAAGTGAGTCCTCAGAAGCGAGAGGGGCTGAGACGGCTCCTTCTCTTGCTACTTGGCCGGTGTCTAGGGAGCATTCCGCCGACAAAAAGGTGGTCATTGTTCACAACATTGGCATTGTTTAACTGAAACATCGCACGGAGGATGAGGCCTCTGGTGTGCACGCTTCTCATCCAGGTCCTAGCTGCACCTGGATGGACTCTGAGTTGAAACAGCCCATGGCTGCCTGCTGACCGGCCTGTGCTGCCCCCTGGGGCTGGCACCCTTGGAGACGCCTGTGTCATCAGTGACAGTCCCCTGCCCACTCCGGCCTGTGCCCGCAGGTGAGGGACTGCGCACCCCACACAGACCTGGGTGCGCCCCATCGTGGAGCAGAGGGGTGTGGCGCCGGCTCGCCTGAGCGCCACCCATGTCACGGTCTCTGGGGGATCCGCCCACACTGGTTTCCCAGCTGTGCAGGGGTTGAAGGTGAGAAAGAGTCATGTGCTTCTGTACGTGCACGAGTGTGCATTTGTGTGTACACAGGTGCAATTGCACGCACACGTACACATGCGCACACGTTGAGTCCATGGTGTGCACGTGTGCTTGTGTACATATGCACAATCATGCTTACAATTGTGTGCAAATGTGTGCAGTGCATGTGCACTGTGTGTGTAAGAGGCTAACGAGGCAGTGGTGGTCTCCCTGATTTGAGGTCAGCCTTGCCCCTGGGGCCGGGTCTGTCCAGTAGAACTTTCTGGGCTGTCCAGCACCACGGCCACGAGCTGCATGTGACAGGGAGTGCCTAAATGGGGCTGCTGAGGACATGAAACTGCTTATCAATCTATTTTTTAATGAATTCAAACGTAAACAGTCACCTGTGGCTATCAGCCACCACTGGGGGTGACCCATCTCCACAGCGGAGCCAGATCAGCTGAGGTCAGTCTTACCTGGCCTCTAGGCAGCGCCCTGAGCTGGTGGGAAGAACCCCCAGGTTTCCCACCTAGAGACTCTTCGAGAGGTCTCAGCCTGCTGCGTCTGAGGTCCCAGGTGCCGGCTCCTGTCTCTTCTCGGGAAGGACATGGCTCTGCTGAGCTGGGGTCTCAGGTCTGCAGCCCCGGCTGCCCACACCTTCTCCAGGAGCTGACGCCGGTCCACACTCTGACCTGACCGGGAAAGCCGGGCGGTTACCGTGGCAACACCTCCATCTGTCCGGCAGAAGTACAGCCCTGCCACCCCCAGGGGCCCGTCCAGTGCACGTGTCCCCAGGAAAACATGACAGTGGTGAGCAGGAGGGTCCCCGCACTCCAGTCTTGGAGATCCGCACGGCTGGGCCAGCAGGGTCCCAGCGGGGTCACGGCCAAGGCTCTGCTCGCCCACACTGGTGGTGCTGGAGGCGCTGGTGTCAGGGCTTCTTGGCTAACGACGGCGCCCTCCCCCAAGGGTCCACGTTCCTGGTTGACAATGGAACTCTGCAAGTCTCGGAACTTCGGACAACAACACGCCTGTGGCTGGAGTTTTAGCTAGTGTGCTGGTCACAGCTGCACTTAGTTTTTCCCTTTATCTCGGTTCAATTTTCATGTCGCTGAATATCCTGTCAATTTTGTTGAAGTCTGCATATTTATCCACGCACAGCTGTTAATAGTAGTCCCTTGTAGTTTGGAAAAAAAAGTCTTCTGAACTGTGATGTTTCTCCCCTTCTCACTCCAAACCTGTAAGCGGCTGGTGCCTTTCCTTCTTCGTGGCCGGGTCTCGCTACGCTCTTACCTGCAGTTCTGTCTAAAAAACCCTTAATGTCTTGTTCTATCGATCAGTTGTTTCCCATTTTATTACTTCATGTTCTTTAATATTTTTCCTTCTACTTTCCATAGGTTGACTCTGTTCTCTTGCCTTTTAAATAAAGAAGTGATTCATTCTTCTTAGCCTCACTCTCCTCTCGTGAGCTCACCTACAGCTCTGAACACGCTCTGCTGCTGCTTTCGCCCACAGCCTGCAGTGACCGCGTTGCTGCTGCGGCCTTGGAAGCCACATGGCGGAGTGTGTGGAGGCTTCTTTTGTGGTCTGATAAGTGGCCATTTTCTGTAAAGTTTTCTACTTAATTGAAAAGGACACATGATCCATGTCTGTGGGTTCAGATTTCTATATGTGATTTGATCAAATGTGTTAATTACATGTAAAAACGTACATTGTACTTGATGTGTGGTCTGCTTTGATTTATCGGCCTCTGAAAGAGGTAAAGTTTTACCAAATTTGTGCATTTGTCTCCTTGTAGTTCAGCACCTTTTGCTTCATTCTTTTCCAGGCTGTGTTGTTAGACACATATTGATGTTTGTTCTGTCTAGTTATTTTTTTGAATTCTTGAGCTGTTTATTTTGACTTATTCATTGTTTGGCTTGATTTCACTATGGAGTAGATGTTTCAGTCTACTTAAAAACTCCTAAAAGCAGACTTCTGGCCAAGATGCAGGCACAGGTAGACACACTGTGCCTCCTCGCACAACCAAAATAAGGTCAGCAACAATTTAGAAACAAGATAACAACCACATCTGACAGAAAATTGAACTGTATGGAAGTCGGACAACCAAGGAATTAAAATATACACACTCATCCAGACAGTAGGAGGGTCGGAGCTGGGCAGCTGGGCAGAGAGGGGTGGTGGCACAAAAAGTGGTGGGACTGGACGCATAACACATCCTGGGCACATAAGGCATCCCGGGCGTAAGACCGCAGTGGGTAGACCCTGGGCGCACAGGCGGCTGGCAGACCCAGAGAAGTGGCGACTGTGAAGTGAGGCACTGCAGAGAAGGTGCCTGGCTCTCCAGGCCACATTTGCGCGCAGATAAACCAGGCGGAATCAGGAAGTGAGGCAGACCACACAACCCAGGGTCCCAGAGCCAGAAAATAGAACCTCGGGACACTGACTGAAAACATCTGTGGGGGTTCAGGCTCAGGGAGAGACTCCCAGCCTCACAGGAGAGTGCGTTGGAGAGACCCATGGGGTCCTAGAACGTGAACGAGCCCACCCACCCGGGAATTAGCACCAGAAAGGCCCAGTTTGCTTGGGGGAAGCGGTGGAAAGGACTGAAATCTGTCGGACAGAGGAGCAAGCACCATTGTTCCCTCTCTGACCCTGCCTCACATACAATGTCACAACCCAGTGAGCTGGGTTGCCCTGCCCTGGAGAACACCTAAGGCTCCGCCTCTCATATGTAACAGGTGCGACCAGGTCCAAAAAAAAAAAGGCTCAAATGGAAGTATAAATCAAAGCCCCAGAGCCAATACTTTTAAGCAACCAAGAGATAGCCAACCTATCAGATGCACAGTTCAAAGCACTGGTGATCAGGATGCTCACAGAATTGGTGGAATTTGGTCGCAAATTAGATGAAAAAATGAAGGCTACGCTAAGTGAAATGAAGGAAAATACACAGGGAACCAATAATGATGGGAAGAAAACTGGGACTCAAATAAATGGAGTGGACCAGAAAGAAGAAAGAAACAACTAGACAGAAAAGAATGAAGAAACAAGAATTCCAAAAAATGAGGAGAGGCTTAGGAACCTCCAGGACACCTTAAAACATTCCAACATCTGAATTATAGGGGTACCAGAAGAGGAAGAGGAAGAGCAAGTGGAAAACTTATTTGAACAAATAATAAAGGAGAACTTCTCCAATCTGGCAAAGGAAATAGACTTCCAGGAAGTCCAGGAAGCCCAGAGAGTCCCAAAGATGTTGGACCCAAGGAGGAACACACCAAGGCACATCATAATTACATTAGCGAAGATTACAATGAAGGAGAGAATCCTAGAAGCAGCAAGAGAAAAGGAGACAGTTACCTACAAAGGAGTTCCCATCAGACTGTCAGCTGATTTCTCAAAAGAAATCTTACAGGACAAAAGGGGCTGGAAAGAAGTATTCCAAGTCATGAAAGGCAAGGACCTACATCCCAGATTGCTCTATCCAGCTAAGCTTTCATTTAGTATGGAAGGGCAGAGAAAGTGCTTCTCAGATAAGGTCAAGTTAAAGAAGTCATCATCAACAAGCCCTTAGTATATGAAATGTTAAAGGGACTTATCTAAGAAAAAGAAGATAAAAAACATGTATAGTAAAATGACCGCAAACTCACAATTATTAACAACCACACCTAAAACAAAAACAAAAAGAAACTAAGCAAACAACTAGAACAGGAACAGAACCACAGAAATGGAGATCACATGGAGGGTTAGCAACAGGGGAGTGGGAGGGGGAGAGAGGGGGAAAAGATATGGAGAATAAGTAGCATAGACAATAGGTAGAAAATAGACAGGAGGAGGGCAAGAATAGTATGGGAAATGTAGAAGCTGGAGAACTTACGACACATGGACATGAACTAAAGGGGGGGAATGTGGGTGGGAGGGGGTGGGCAGGATGGAGGGGCGTAAAGGAGGGAAATGGGGCAACTGTAATAGCATAATCAATAAAATATATTTAAAAAAACTAAAAGCATGGAGAATTCAGGATGTTGCTGAAGTTCCACCCACAGACCCCGCCCCACATTTTGCTTCCCGCAGGGTTTCGAGACTGTGGTCCTGTGAGTGTGGTGTTGCTTCTTTTCATCGCCCTTTCCAGGTAGTTAGATTTTTATTGTGACGTATAGATCATATAAGGAAGTCTTCTGGCTTTACTGAGGCATAATGGGCACACAAAAATTGCACATATTTGGTATGTGCGTTGCGAAGTGTTTGGACACAAGAACACACCTGTGATCTGGCACCATCGTCAGGCCCTGCCCCCCACAGTGCCACCGTGGCTGTGGTGTGGGGGTGGGGAGGGCACTGGGCATGAAGTTATCCATGCGCTTTGAAGTGTGGGGCATTGTCTTGCGAGCTGTGAGTGCCACAGCAGATGTCTCGGACCTATTTCTCTTGCGTGACAGGAACTTCACACCCATTGAGCAATTACGACAAAAGTATTTTTCTCGAGTGACAGGATTGTACTGCATCCAGATGGGGTTGTTTCAGTGATAGAATGTAGCCACACGTGCTACATTTAATACTTAGTGTAAAAAAAGATATAAAAGATGTTAGTAAGCATACTACTTACATATATAAGTATAGTATTATGTTGTTAAAATCGTGTGTTTTCAGAGGATCCTGGGAGACGGTGGAGCAGCACACCCCAGAAACCTGTCTCCCTGCCCCAGGGCCACCGGCCTGGCGGAATCTGCGGGAGAGAACAATGGTGGGGCCTTGGAGCCCCTAAAGAGCTCGAAACTTCCCAGGAAATGTGGGCAGTCAGTCGCAGTTAATTCCAGTCGACTTTGGCTCTGATCCCCACAGCAGCTCTGCACCCTGCCCCCTGCCCCCTGGAGGACAGAGGTGCATGCTCCGGGGGGACCTGTGCACAGTGCGGGGGCCAGGCAGGTGAACGGGGCCCTGCGGTTCCAGCATCAGGCACCTGCGCTCTTCGGACCACCGAGGTGCAGACACAGAGAGGTGGGCTCATTGCGCTCCTCCCGTGGGTGCCAGCCTGTCCCCTACGGCTGACGGGACTTCCTGGACAGTTAAAGGGCCAGCTCTGATTTTCCCTTTCTGTTGTGATGTTGCTCCTCTCGGGAGCTGAACCAGAGGGGTAAGAACACGCAAAAGCAACCGCACTAGGGGGGAGTGCCCACGCAGGCCCGGGACCCAGCTCAGAAAAGGCCCAAAGGGACTTGAGGTTTACACTCAGGCCGGTCCTTGGCACAGACAAAGCCTACAGCAACTGAAAATAAAATTAAAAATATGATAATGTAAACAGCGAACTCTGGGGAAGATGGGGGATCTAATTTCCAGACTGACTTTCAAATTCAAACACCCAGAGGAACAGGGAGGTGTGGCCCACTTAAAGCAAACGAAACGTCACCGGGCACTGTTGCTGCAGAAGACCCACATATAGAGACGCAGGCAGACTTCGAAATGATGGTTTCAAATGGGCCCAAAGACCTCAAGGAGCGTGTGGGGAAGGTCACGGAAACAACGTGTTAAGAAAATGAAAACATCAGTGAAGAGGCAGAAAACCTGAAGAGAAAGTCAAAAGAAATTCTGGTGCAGAGAAGTCCAGTAAGAAAACGGAAACTTTTACGAGGTGAGTCCCAAGACACACGTGAGGAAAAAAAAAGTCAGCAGACTTGAATCTGGACAGTGGAAATGACCAGGTCTGAGGAGAAGACAAAAAGGGGAGAAAAGCAAAGGGCCCCAAGGGACCTGGGGGCCACCCCAGGAGCCCCAGAAGGAGGAGGGAGAGAAAGGGCGGAGGTGTCCCAGATTTGATGGCACCGTGAGCAGCGTGAATGCCCAAGGGGCCTGATGCACTGTAACTCAGACAGCTCAGAGAGACCCGCCCAAGGCACGTGAGGATGAAGCTTCTGAAAGACAGAGACAAGAGCAGATCGTGAAAACTCCCCTCCCCCATGCAGCTCGGCCCTGCTGGCGGTCCCTGGGCAGCCACGGTCACCCCCATGC
The DNA here is from genome assembly GCA_004024845.1 of Tonatia bakeri. NCBI lineage: Eukaryota > Metazoa > Chordata > Mammalia > Chiroptera > Phyllostomidae > Tonatia > Tonatia bakeri. The sequence goes on from PVIA01003383.1 coordinate 86,573, forward strand.
CCCCAGTGTCGCCCAGCATCTAAAACAAGACCACACCAGTTCTTCACAGAGGACGAGCAGTTCTTACAGGACATGGCCTCTGAGCAAAGCCAGACTCTGACTGGCATGCGGGCGGGAGTGGGGTCGGCAGGCCGTCAGAGTTCAGCAGCCCGCTGCCTGGAGGGGGCCTTTGAGGAGAGGCTGTTGACCCCCCGTTGGGAAGGGGTGTGGGGATCTGGGGGTTTCGGGGCTGCTTCACGGCCCCCGAGCACCGAGCGGCCACTGACCCTGGTCTCCCAGGGCTGCTGCCTGGAGTCGGAGTTAACTGTGGGTGCCATTCACCCTCCTCGGTGAAACTTCACCCCCACTTTTGTCTGGCCGAGTGATCTTGCACATGTCACCAAGTCTCAGATTCTTCGTGGATAAAACAGGGCCCAACAACCCCCCTGGTAGGGACCCAGCCAATCACAGCCAAGCAGGAGGGAAGCATTGGCAGTGCAGAGCTCCAGCTGGGCCGGCGTGGGTGGGCCTCAGGGGGGCCCAGGGGCCTGCCAAGTCCATGTCCAGACCCCAGAGAAAGGTGAGCAGCACACTGGGTATGGGAGCTGGGGTGCGGCAGCCATCGAGGCAGGACGGGGCTGGGGGCAGGAGGAAGGCCAGGCGTCCTCAGGGAAGCTGGGACACAGGTGGGTACCGGGGGGCCTGTGAGAGTTGTGTGGGAATCTAGGATGCACTGAGGTTTATTCTTTTTGTTTGTTTTTCATTATTTTTTGAAAACACAGACATGACAAGATTGTGTTTTCTTGTTGACTCACAGAGTTATCCAAAATAAACCATCACTGGCTGGGGACAGCCTGTGCCACCCTGGCCCAGCCCATCGGCGGGCCCTTGGGCAGACCACGCAGCCTTGCCGTCAGCGCGGATAAGACGGTGGGTGCTGTCCCCACTTCTGGTGGCTCCTCCCGTGGGAGCCCCAGGAATACTCCTGTTGGACGTGCATCTTGCTTCCTGGTCCCGGGGGCTCCCCTGGGGGTCTCCCGGGGTGGGGGCATCGCTTGCGCACCTGCTCACCTGTTCCTGCTGTGGAGTCAGCACCCAAAACTGTCTGGGCATGGTGTCTCGGAACCTGGTGGGAGATGGCTGTGAGCCAGGGTCCTGCCACTCTCGGGCCGGGCTGGCAGGGCTCAGGGCACTTCTTCATCCCACCTAGGTGGGCTCATTGTTACCGGGTGGGCATCGGGTCTCTGCTGGCTGGGAGGAGCTCAGTTCACCTGCCACCCACGCCCCGGCATCCTTTGTCAGGGCAGCTGCCGGCCCCAAACTGCCCTCGGGCGGCATGGTGGCTGCCCTGCCCGGTGTGAGGCGTGCGGCAAGTTCAGTGCTGGCCAGGCTCCCAGAGCTGGTTTTGTTTTTCCTCGGAATTAACTCAGGAGAGATTTTCTAGTAGGCTGGGTGGCTTAACAGATAAAGCTTGGCCTTTCCCATTTGGGCATGTGGCTGGGTTCAGCGCGAGGTCCCGAGTGCCGAGCAATGCTGGCTGCAGTCTGGGCAGGCCCAGCTGCAGGGGCCCTGCCGGCTGCAGAGTGCTCCCCCTGCCCCCACCCCCGCGAGGTCCTCACCCAGCTCCCGCTGCACCACCCCCTCCATCTCTGCACCCTTCCCTCCCTCATTGGCACCTGAGGGCTCCCAGCCCTGCAGGGGTGCCGTGGGCACAGTGGAGGAGGGTGTCCTGTGTTGGCCGGGGCTCTCCTGGCTTCGGAGGGCGGAGAAGCCCCTGTGAACATGTGTGTTTGCCTGGGGAGCAGGGAGGCAGTGTCTTCCTGGGCACCGGGCTCGATGCTGTTTCTGGGCACAGATGTGGCTCAGAAGCCACCGTCCCCAGGGGTGTGGCCCAGCAGGGCTGACAGCGGGCAGGGGCCAGACCACCCCGCCCCCACACGGGCCTGGTGTCCCCGAATGCAGCGTCTCACAGGAGCCGGGCCCGCACCTCTGAGCAGCCACACCAAGCCTCCAGCGCAGACTCCCTCAATGGGGCTCGCCCCCACGGCAGGGCAGGGGACAGGGCCGCGGAGACTGCACCCTGTCCCACCAGTGGGTCTGTGGGAGGCGGCCGATGGCATGGGGCCTCTGGGAGCCTTTCGGCCTCGGCCAATGCTGACACACGGACTCCTCAGCAGACGTGTCCCGGACGCCGAGTCCTGTTCAGGAAGGAGGTCTGGGGAGGCGGTGCAGCCTCGAGAGATCGAGGAGGAAGGCAGGGAGCCCGCCAGGACTGGGGGTGACGTGGACATCGAGCGGAAAATGGAAGGCCGCTGAGTCGGGTCACATGGGGAAGCTCTTAGTCATGGATGGAGGCCTGATGTCGGCGAGGACCCATGGGGAGCAGTGAGCTGGTCGGGGCACCAAGGGGGCTGCAAGGCCGTGGTCATTCCGTCCCCCAGGCTCCTCGGCAGCTCTGAGGATGGGCGTTTCCGAGGAACGGAGCACCCTAGCCTCTGCCCAGTCCAGACCCCGCCTGGCGGAATGGGCTGGGGTGGCACTGCCCAGTGAGCCCCGACGGTGGTCACTCACTGCGCGAGGACATGAGACCTGCAGGCAGTGGGCGGCCCAGCCACAGAGGCCCGGCTCTGCTGGCTCTTGAGAAGGCAGGAGGAGGGAGCGGCGTGGAGGACCTTGGCTGCAGAACGGAGCTGCACGCAGAGCGCACCCCGGGTCTCCGTCCATTCTCTTGACGCTGGACTTGACCACTTCCACCCCCATGCACCAGGGGCTGTGGACCGTGGCCCCAGCCGAGGAGGTGAGACACAGGGGACAAGAACAGTGTGGGGCTGAGTGAGCCAGGGAGAGGCCCTTCTTCCTCGTGTCCTGGGAGCGACCCCCGTGCTGTAGGACTGATGCTGAGGGGCCGTCCTCAGACACGTGGCTGGGAGGGACAGTCGAGTGCTGTCCTCACTGCCCAGAGGGGCGGCGGCCAACCCCACCCATCTCCATGACCTGTGACAAGTGTCAAGTGGCCCAGAATGACAGAGCACCCATGGACATGCACCCTCTGGGTTCGATGAGGGGTCCGCTGGGGCCCAGGTCTTGGGGTTCTAAGCAGCTCAGTCAGTGTCCCAAGTGCTGTGGGGTCCCTTCTAACACCCCTGATGTGTCACTGGTACTGTGGTTTCTTGTGGAGTCACACCGCCTCGACCGTGTCCCAGTGTGTGCCATGGCTCATCTCCAGGGTGAGCTCGGCTGCCCTGAGGCCTGGAGGAGAAGCCTGCCCTGGGTTCTGGCACCAGCAGTGAGAGTCGGCGACCCGCGGGCTCCTGGCTCCCTGAGGTCCCTGGACCCCGTCTCCCCAGGGGCTCTGTGGCTGCTGCCATTTTCCCAAGGAATGAAGAACACACCTAGCACTCAGGTGGCTGAGGGCGAGTTGGGAGCACCAGGCTCCGTGGGTCCTGGTGCAAGGTGGCACAGCCAGAGGACAGAGCAGGAGCTTCCTCTAAGTGCGGACAAAACACGTTCAGTCTGGAAGGATCCACCACTGGTCTTGGTGCTAAGTCCTGCCGACTGGTGACCTGCAAGCTGCTTGACAAGGTCCTTGGGCTTCAATGGGGCGCCGTCCAATCTGAGTTCTACATGCGTGGACTGGGGTTTCTGGGGCCCCGAGATCGCTGGTGTCATCATTTGTGTCAGAGAGGCACCAAAGGTGTTTGAATGCACCACCGTCAGGGAAACAGGACCCAGCCCCACCACCGCCCTGTCCTGGTGAAGCCCCCAGTGCAGAGGCGCTGAGCCGACAGGGGTGCGTGGGCACCCAGGCAGAGCGTGTGCTGAGCCCTGTGATGTCCGCACGGCACCCCTCTGAGCCTGTGGGGGGTAGGGGGAAGGGGCAAGGGCTTCCGCTTCCTCCAAAGGGCGATACCCTCATCCCCCTCCCTCCCCCTCATCTGCTGCGACCGGGTAACGATGGCAACGATTTCTGAACTTCCGAACATCTGCGGACACGTCACCAACACGCCTCAGACGGTCCGTGGCTGCTGGAGAGAAGCGTAAACACGTCACTTTCGTTAGCTCACAGATGGAGACGAAGCTCTGGCTAGGGCTGGTGGCTGCCCGCGGTCCCAGCTGCGGCGCGTTCCGGAGCGAGAACAAGCCTCCTCCTCATCACACGCCCCAGTTTCTGGGGACACCTGTGCCGCAGACAAAGACGCGAAGTGAGAAAGCCCATCCAGAGCCACAAAAACTGCCCATCCCTCAGGATGGTGTGGCCGGGCACCCGCTCCCGGACTCGGCAGCCCCTCGAGTGGCTCCAGCAGGCGGTGGCGGCAGCCGCAGCCCCGGTGCTGTGTCTGGCTCTGATCACGCCTCTGTTTGCCACCGACAAATCCGGCCGCGGTCCCCCGGAACGAGCCGGAATGCAAGGCAGCCTGTCGGGAGGGGGGGCTCTGCGGCTTGTCCCCCCACCAGACCTCCGGCGACTGAGTGGGAGATGGAGGTGGAGATGAGGGTGCGCCTCGGCTGCAGAAGGGGGTCTCCGTCTGTCTGAATGTGGCGGTGGCACCTGCAGTGAGGAGTTCTTGCAGACTCACTACACCAGGGCAACGGAGGTGTGGCAGCACTGGAAGCTTCCCCAGGCTCTGGCGGGTGCCAACAAAGGACCGGGCTGGCAGGGGAGGAGGGGGCGGCGGCTTTCGGCCAGCACTGTGGCTCCCGGCGGCCTTCCTGCAGGTCGTGACTCAGCGTCCCGCCGCAGCTGCAGACCTGACATGGACACCAGGATTCTGGATTTCAACGGTATCTTTTGTCTAGTAGTTTTAATTCGTTTTTGTCACTCACTCTGAGATGAATATCACCACCACCACCGCCAGCATCCCCACCATCCCCACCTTCATCCCCATGGTCGCCCCAGCACCCCACAGGGCCCAGCCCATCGCACAGGTCGGGACTGCCCCACACGTCCGGCTTGCCCCGGGGCAGTCTGCCCCACCAGCACCAGGCCTTCCTGGGGGCCCACAGGACACAGCTCCTGCTTCAGGCAGGGCTGGACCCCTGAGCCCGTCTTATCCCTGCAGGTGTCTCCGGAGAGCCCAGCCTGCCTCCCACCCCCGACAGACACTGACCATCCCACCGTGGTGTCTGAGCTATCCCACAGCCTGACACCGGTGAGCAGCTTGTAGGGCCTCAGCGGTTGGTCTTCACGTTTGTGCGCGGAGGCCAGAGAAGGCGGCATCTGACCTGGACCGGCAGACAGTGGTCCCAGGCCCCCGGTGACCCCGCAGGCCCACTCTGCTGGGGCCGTGCACACGCTGGGCAGGGGGCGATTCTCACTGCCCATGTCCTGGGCCACGGTGCTCGGGGTCTCTGTGAGCAGGTGCACGTTTACATGTCGAGCTGATCAGTCGCATCATCCAAACCGCTCACCTCTCCACCTGTTTCCCGCAGAACTTGCCCTGAGGCTCCAGGAAGAAATGCCCAGCGGGTGGTCCGACCAGGGGCTGGGGCCTCCGGAGGAGGAGCAGGGTGGCTAGTGTGGGTGTGGGGCGAGGGGGGTGGGGAGGCTGGTCCTGCAGGAGGACGTGGCCCCTGTGGCTGCCTGCTGCGGAGCCAGGAAGTCAGAGGGGTTCAGGGGACAGTGGGGGAGCGGCGGTGGGGGGAACTCTGCAGCAGTGCCAGGCCCAGGAGATTCAGCAGGCACTGGAGAGCTTTGGAAGGATCGTCCTGGGTTCCTGTCACCAGAAAAGCCCCTTAGGCCTCCTGCTCGGTCTGGGTTTCTCTGGAGATGTAGCTCAGCGGTGACATGTGTCCTGGCAGATAGGTGGGTGTCCAAGATGGGGACCTGCCGGGGACCTGCGTCCACCCCGGGGCAGAGGCTGTGGTGGAGCTGTGGCTGGACACCTGGCAGGACGTGGGCTGAAACCCAGGCGTCTTGGTTTCCAGAGCACGGACGGTGGTCACTGTGCCCTTTCTCTGTCTGTGATGCGAGGCCCCGGGACGGCTGGCCCTTTCTTCCCAGAGCATCACAGAGACACAGCTGCCGTCAGAGGCTGAAGTCGAGTGGAGTGTGTTCTCGGCCCCCAGAGGGGCCGCACAGGAGCTGCCAACTCCCAGACAGGCCTCTGGCTGTGCCACTTGTGCGTCCTAGTCGGGGACTTAACGCTCCAGAGACAATCAGTTTGTGTGTCCGCCTGGCCAGCAGGGCAGCCTGTGTTTGGTCAAACCCCAGTCTCGATGCTGTGAAGGCATCTTTAGATGAGATGACGTTCTGACCCGGTCGCCTTTGGGTGAAGCGCCTGACCTCCCCAGGTGGGTGGGCCGCGTCCCAGCAGCTATGGCCTGAAGGGAAGGAAGAGACAAGACTTCCGGGAAACAAGCCCCTCCGCTTCCACACTGCGCCATGGAGCTCCTGCCTGTGCTGCCGGTGGCGGCGGCCTGCCCAGTGAGACCAGGCTTGCCAGCCCCTCGTCAGTGTGAGGCAGTGCTCCCCTCTTGTGCTGTGCCGGCTTTGCTTCCCTGGGGCTCTGTGCTGGCCTGTCTCTGTGGCCTGCCGCTGGTCTGCTGTCATCTTCCGGGTCGGCTGCCAGGTCCAGCAGCAAGGCCTCGGCCCTGCGCAGGCTGCAGGGGTGGCAGCAGAAGATCGAGGCAGAGGGGCCAGCAGCCAGGGCGGGCGGACGGCAGGGGGTGGCCACACACAGATCTGTAGGCTGATGCCCGTGAAGGATGGAGGCAGGGACGGGGAGGGGCAGGGACGCAGGCTGGAGCCCATCGAGGGGGAGGAGGGACGTGGGCTGGGCAGGGAGACCTCAGGCTGTGGCTCTAGGAGGCGGGGCCGGTGGACAGGGCGACCCTTGGGTTGGATGAGTCGTCTCCGTGCTGGCGGACCCTGGGTGGTGGTGCTGGGCCCTCATCCACCCCCCCTCCAGCAGGATGTCTGGACGGCACCTGGAGGGCCCAGCGAGTCCAGGGACCCCTAGCCCCTCGGCGCTCCTCGGGGGCTGGGCATGGTGCAGGGGGACACTGCAGCCTGAGTGGCAGCATCCTGCTCCATCCGGGTCTGGGCTCACTCCTCTCTCCTGAGCCTGGGGTCTCTCCTTGCATCGGGAGTGTGCTGTGCGTGGTGATGCGTGGTGGCCTGAAGCTGGACGGCCAGTGGCCAGTGTCCTCTGAAAGGGAGGCCCAGGAGCTGACCGTGGAAACTGCCCCCGAGCGGTCACAGTGACCCAGATCCACAGCCCACGCTCACCCACTGCAGGCAGCGCCAGCCCCACCTCCCTGGGAAGCTCTGCCGTCAGGTCCGAGCGGCAACTTTGATCAGCATGGGCACTGTGGCCTGCCTGCTGCCCAGCAGGAGAGGAACGCAGTTCCATTCGAGCCTTTGTGTTATCAAAGGTGGTGCTCCGGGTGCCCCCTCCAGCATGAACACCATTGGCCATCGGCCTGGGTTCTTGTCCTTCCTTCTGCAGGGCAGGCGATCTCCAGGTGACAAGGACACCAGCAGGCAGAGAGCTCGCAGCTCTCCTGAGAACGTTTGTCACCAGGAAGAACCGCATTCTCGACAAGCATGTTCCCTTGGAGTCAGTCCCACCAACTCTGGACACGGGGCCAGGTGCCCCTGTCCAGGTGCCAGGTGCCGGGTGGGATGGGAACGCCTTGAGCTGAGGTGTCTGAATTGCAGAGAAAGCAAAGGGTGCTCCTCTCTCTCTCCCGCTCTCACGAGCCTTTGTTTCTGAAGCGTTTTCGAGTTGACTCTCCTGGGCTCACGGGAGGGGTCGGCTCAATCAGATGGGGAGATCTGGCCATTTGCTTCCATTTCTCCAACCTGGTCCGGCTCCTGGGCCTGGCGCCCACCCTGCCCCCACCGCCCCCCTTCCCCAGCACAGCTGGCAGCTGCCCTTTCCCGGGTTCCAGGAAGCAACTGTGCTGAAAGTGAGCATTGCATCACAGCGGCCACCCATTCCGAAACCCCAAAGACCTCCTTAAAATAGGCACAGTGACCGTGACTCATCTGGCTGCCTGCGTGCACAGGGCTGCTGGGGAGCCAGGCGCAGGCACAGCCCCACTTAGGGATGAGGCTCCAGTCCCAAACAGCAGGCCGTCCCCTCCCCCTGGGACGCCCTGCTCTGGGGTGTGCGGCCTGGAGCTCCCCTGGGAAGGGGCAGGCTTCCAGGAGATGAATATTTCATAGCACAGGAGCCTTGCCAGTAAAAAATTAAGGAGCTCTGAGTCACGTGAGAGTCGAAAGGGCTGCTGCCTCTTGTGTGAGTTGACGCGCTTCCGAGGGAGGCGGGTGGACAGGCTGGGGTGACATAGTGCTCTGGAAGCTGGCGCTGGGAGACTCACGGCGGTGCGAGGCTGTCCCTGGGAGACGGGTGGACAATTAGCGCAGGACGGTGCTCCCGTGGCCTGGGCCTGGACGGGGCTCATATGCGCAGCCCTCTTCGCCCACATGTGTAGCTGCTGGCACGGGGCAGGGTCTCCACGCACGCCTCCGGAAGGAAGAGGGAAGAGTGGTCGAGCAGAGCCGGTGGCCTTCCCGCTGTCCTTGGCCCCGAGCCGTGGAAGGGCTTGCATCGAATCAGTCTGTCCTCTCCTGGCACACCGTGCTCGCTCACTCGCATCCAATTTGCTACTTCCAATTTTCCCTGGGAGAGAGTAACAGAATATAATAAAGGAGCACTTCACTTTCAGTGTTTCGAGCAAAAGTGGGGATGTGCAGTGAATGCATGGGGGAAGCATTTAGGGACGAAGCACGCCCCACGAGGGAGCGGGCTCCCGGCCAGGACCCGGCGGGCCCCCAGCTGGGCCTGGGACGTCCCCTCCTGGGATCCATGGTGGGAGGGACTTGAAGTGCGGTGGGGGGGTGGAGGGGTGGGGAGTGGGGGGTGGGGGACCAAACTTGCTCCATCCCCCACCCCCTCTGTCTCATCTGCACAGGCCGGGGCTGTCCCCACTTTGTGGCCTCACTGACTCAGATCCCTGTGTCTGCGAGATCTCAGGCGGACGAGGGGAGAAGCAAGAGAGAGAAGGCAGAGCTCCTGGTGCCGGGAGGAGCTGGGCGAGGCCTGGCCTCGCGGGGACGGCGGATGGGAGACGGGGCACAGCCCGGGGTTTCCGCTCTGCCCCGGCAGACTTTCCCGTCAGGATGAACCAGGGATGCCTACAGGGCAGACTGAAGTCTCCTTTGTGCCAACTCAGCAGCTGAACAGCGAAGCTGCATTTGGAGCCTGTGGGCTGGGAGGCCTCGAAGGCCCTCCCTGCAGTGGCCGTGGTAGGGACAGGCCCCTCCCCGGCCCCGAAGTCCTGGATCCCAGGGGCCGGCCGGCACAGAGGCCTGGACGCGAGGGGACTGGGCAGACTTGAGAGCACGGGAGGCTGCTGGCCGTGGAGCAGCCACTCCCTGGACCTGGCCTGGGCCCATGTGGCTCTGCTGCGGCTGTCCGGGGGGCCTGGAGTGACCCCTCGGCCGCACCCACCTGGCTCTGAGCATGGACTCTGGACAGGGCGGGTGGGCAAGTTCAGCCGCTGCTATCTCAGGGCGCTCTTCCGACCCGTGTGGACCAGGAGCCGTGTCCAGTTTCACACGCCATCCGCGGAGGAGAGCAGAGGCCTAGCACTGTCGCCGGAGAGTCCGGGGACTTCAGAATTTCTCTCTGCCTTAAAGACGTCATGTGATTGTCACCCGTGTTCAAAAGAAATATTGAAAAAACAAAAGTATTTAAAAAACAAATGAGAAATATCGACATTTGAAGACTTGTGGAGAATAAAGATAAAGGATCTGTGACTTATCTCGGATTTTACCTGCTGCCCGCTTCGCTGGCCTCGGGCGCTGACTCACCCTCCCTCCCATCTCTCCTGCGCTCCCCGAGCTCGGCTGCCCTTCCCCCACCCGCACGTCTCCGGCTTTGTCCGTGACCCGAGGTTGCTTCTCCGTGAAACCGCATTCCCCTCCTCCTGCCCCAGGGGATTGTTTTATAGATAATTAACATGCAGCTCAGCAGCTGCTCTTCCATGCCATCGGGGCGCCATGCACTGCAAACCTTAATTTTAGAGTCCAGGAGGGCTGAGCTGGGAAGTTCTGGGTGTCCCAGTCCTGGACTGAGAGGGCAGCGAGGAGAGCTGTCGGTCAGGGGTTTCCCCCAGGAGCCGGGCGTCTGCTGCGTGTCTCCGAGAGCCTCACGTGTGGCTGGTCTGTGGTGGTTTCAGGTGAGAGCAGTGAGTGGACAGGACCCCCCAGCACAGGAGATGCGTCTTCTGTTTTCCTCCCCGGGGGCCCCGTAGCTGCTGAGCTGGCTGGTGACCTGGGCACCAGCTCCCTGCTGGGGGACGACGGGAGCAGAGCACCTGGCCCCCCACTGGCATCTGCAGGGACCCAGCTGGACCTGCTGCTGCGGACCCCCGGGAAACAAAGGTGTGAGCAGAAGGTGGGGACACTGCTGGAGGGGGGGTCACAGAAAGGGCAGTGCTTGTTCCCAGTACAACCAGCAGTGGGGATGCAGCCCTGTGCCTCCCTCATGTGTGGGGCAGCCAGCCCACCTGCCAGGTGTGCAGGCCCAGGTGCAGAAGCAGCTGCTCCCCAGGAGAGGCTCGCTGAGGCCGGTCAGGGCATGAGCCTGCATGTGGCGTGCCGATGCGGCGAGGTGTCACTCCCCAGATGCCGAGATGGAGAGCGCAGTGCTGTGGCTGGTTCGGGGGTCCCTGCCCCAGCTCCCAAGATGGGGAAGACAGTGGCGGAGACTGGGCTGGCGGAGGGTGGGCATCCCATCAGCCCTCTGGCAGATTCACTGTGTCCCTGGTGAGAAGCAGAAGACAAAGGCAGCCAGGTGCCTGCAGGTGGACGGTGTCCCTGTGGGGAGACTGAGGCAGGACCACCAGCTCCCAGGACCACCTGATGGGGAGGGCAGGAGAGTCACTGTCCTGGCCGGGACGGAGGCTGTGGGGAGGCAGAGGCGGGGTGTCCAGGAAGAGTAGGGTGTCCTCCATGACCTTCTGCTCTGTCCAGTGAGCAGGACCGAGGGTGGACAGGAGGGGCGGCCCTGAGTCCCTCAGTGGCAGATGGACAAACCTCATTATCTTCACTCGGTTCAGCAGCTGGTGCGGCAGGGACACCTGGATCAGCACCTGCGCCCTCCCTGACGCCCACCCTGGGAGAGCACGGTGCGGTCCCTGGGCCCCAGCCCCACACCCAACGGTCCAGGTGGGTGGTGGCTCCTGGGTGCCCACCCATCTGCCCTCATCTTCGGTTCCCAAGAGGGGTTCTGGAATTCTCCGCGGAGCGGGACTGGATCTGCTCACGCTCCTGGTGCAGCTGGCTGCCACACACTGAGTGCCTGCCAGCAGCGCAGGTTTACCCATTCAGGACTCTCGAGGACAAGGGTCAAGTGAAGCTCGGGGATCAGATGGTGGCGTCTGCAGGGCTGGCTCTTTGCCCGGCCTCTGGGGCCACCTTCCCAGGCTGGTGGCCCTTCCTCCTCCTCTAAGTGACAGCACAGGCGGTGTCCTCTCACGCCGAATGCCTTCTGGCCACCTTGGGCCAGCCAGCCTGCAGTCTACATCTCTCCTTCCAGAGCAACACCCCAGGACACAGCCCAGGGCCTGGGGCCTGGCAACCTGGGAGGGGCGGTCACTCTGCCCCCCAGAGCCAATATGCAGTGGAGGAGGCCGGCCAGTCAGGAGACCCAGCGTGCAGTTCCGCGAGTCCCCATGCAGGTCCCCGTCCACGTGTCCTTCCTGCCCCTTCCTTCACGCACCTGCAGTAGCTGCAAGCGGGGGCGGGGGACGCCGCTGCAGAAAGGAAAACGTGTAAAATGAGATGACACAGGACGCCGCCCGTGCTGGAGAGCAGAGCTTGCCTGAGCCCGAGGTGGCCAGCGTGCGGGGGAGCCCCTCTGTGGCGCCTGGAGTCGCCAGTGGGCGTCCGGGCAGCGGGGGCAGCGGGACCGCGGGGGTCTCAGGGGCGACATCAGATGTTTTTGCACTGCTGACCCCACCTCCGAGGTGCCCGGGGAAGACATCTCATCGGCTGCCAAGCTGGAAAGACAGATGAACGCGTATGCGTATACCGATGGGTGTACCGACATATGTACATGCACACACACAAGCGGCACCCGTGGAACATGGGTACAAGTGTTCGGGTGACAGGAAGAACAGACATGGAGGTCAGACAAAGACACAGGCACCAGAATTAGCCCAGAACAAAGGGACAGCAAGGTCTGTGCAGCCTGGAGTGAGGAACCCCCACCCTGAACCTGGTGCTGACCGCTGACCGCTGTGGTTGGGAGGACAGCAGTGCCTTTGGGCTGTTGGGAGGATTACATTCAATCCTCCTATCTGTTTGAAACACTTAACGTGGGGTCTGGAACGTAAATACCCAGGAATGTACAATTACTACCCCGATGGGTGTGGGCCATGGGCCCCGCCCTGTGTAGCCGCACCTGAGTGTCACTGCTCCCTTCAGAGTCCTCACGCCAGGACCCCTTTGGAGCCCCCAGCCTCAGCCCCACCAGGTGCCCCCACCCCGAGAGTGAGGTGGGAGCAGGTGGCTGCTCCACCAGACACACGAGTGATGGGGTGAAGGGCTCAGCTGCCCCGGCCCCTGCCCCCTGCGGAGGCCTGGTTTGTTTACGTCTGTGTCTCTCCTGTGAGTGCCAGGCAGCAGGCCGAGCTGCTGTGGAGTGACCTCCACTCTCAACGGCCACCTCCACGCCCAGACAGGTTTGCAGGGCCTTCCGGGAGCTCCTGCCCACAGGGCCCTGCCCTCCTGGGGCCTCGAGGCTGCCCCCCACCTGCTCCTAGCCCCACCCCTCTGGGGGTGCTGCTATTTCTCAGGGTCTTCATCTGCTGTCCCAGTTCAAGGGGCCCCACCCTGCTCTCTCTCTTGCACATCAGCCAGCACCGCTCTTTGCACAGGAGGCTCAAAGTCCAGATGCATCTACTCTTCTTACCCAACTGGCATGTCCTTCTTTCAGGCCCAGAGACCCGGCCCTTGCTAAGCGCCAGGCGGGGGCTGCTCCTGGGTGCCACTCTGCTTTTTTATTGGTCGGGGAGCATTCTCCTGGCACCACCCTCACTCTGGGCACAGCTCACACCTGCTGTGTGTTTGAGCTCCTCCTCCCGGCACCCCCAACCCGGACCCCGGGGAAAAGCCCTGGTTGACACTGACCAGAACCCAGTGTGACGGGGTGACCCTGGGCATACTGGGCACTGGAATCTGTCAATTTGGGGGATTAGTCTGTGGAAGACTGGGTCGGGGCAGGGCTGGGGCAGAGGGAGGCTGATTTACTGCTGGGCTGGCTCTCGGTGGGGGGCTAATGAGGTCCTCTGGGGACACAGCCCCTGCCCCTTCCTGACAGGCCCAGGGCCTCCTGCTCTTGGGGAGGCCGTCCCCCACCGGGAGGCAGATGGGGTGGCTGCGTGTGCCCCTGGGAGCAGGCCCTGGAAGGCACCAGGGTCTTGCCAGTGCCGACACATCTCCCACCTGAGCCAAGGTTTAGGGTTAGGGTCGCCGGTACGGTGGCTCCCTCCAAACCCCCAAATTCCAGACCCAAACAAATTCTAGGAGAGGCACACAGACCCGATTCTTGTCATCGGTGTCTCAGGAGAGCAGGTTCCAGGGCTCTCCCCTCCCTGTGGCTGGTCCTGCTATGGCCCGGCAGGGACACGCTATCTGTCCCTGGAAGGTGGTCTCCACCTTGGAGCACTGGCCTCAGAGCCAGGGTGCTGCCGGGACCAGGGAAGGTGCTCGGGGAGGCAGTGGTGTGTGCTTCTGACAGACGCTCACCCACAGAGGGTGACTGAGCCTCTACTCGGTACCGGGGACGGGACACGCTACATTCTGAAGACTTCAAAAGGTGGCTGGTTCTGGGGGCTGGCCCTCAAGCCCTGGAGTGGCAGGGGAGGTGGGGGCACTCCTGCGGGGAGGGACCCGGTGTCTCCTGTCTTCCTGGTGAGGACATGCAGAGGGGAAAGGGCCCGGCTGTCACACTGGAGCAATCCTCAGCGAGGCTGGTGGGACCCACGCCTGAGCGAGAGTTGACTGTGGGCGGTTCATTAATCCAAGTTTTTCATACATAGAACAATGGGTAGTGTCTACATTACATATATACACAGCATTTCTGAAATTAAAAAATGTTTTCCGTTCCAAAAAATTTCCCCCAGTAAAGTAAATGTCAAAAATGTGAATTCTCTGGAAGGATTTCAGAAAGCTGGAAGCTTCCGGCTTCTTTTCCACTTTCAGGGAAGCCCCAAAGTCTCCGGACCATTACTCACTGCTCGGCGAGTGCACACGTGCCCGTCTGTGCCCGAGCTGGAGGTTTTGCCTGGCAGACAGCAGGTATTTCCCGGACACTCGCAATGCTGGGGGAAGACTTTAGCACGCTAAGGGCGCCGAGCATGACCAGGGGAGGCCTGGCCCGCGACTCTGGCCACCTCAAGAGCCTCACTGCCTCCAGCGGCCCTTGGAGCTGACCTCACAAGGCGGGTCCTGCCACCCGCTCGAGAGCGGAGCTGCAGCTCCCTGGAAATGTGACCCGCAGGCTCCCGGGGAAGGCTGCCTGTGAGCGCTCACCATCTGAGTATTTGCCCGAACAGATCAGACCAGGACTGAATGCTTTTGTCTCAGAATGTGCTGCTTTGCCTGTGGGGATGATCCCAGTATTCCGACTGCTGTCCACACCATGGGTCTTGTACCCGTCCTGGGTCCAGCTGTCTGGGTGGACAGCGAGCCTGCAGGGGGCCCGGCACCGAGGCCCCCGGAGAGCTGCCCTGTGGCGGCTGCTTCCCCGGCCGATGTGCGTGCCACCGAAGTATCGTGTTGGGTCCCACACCTGCAGCCGTCACTGTCACCGTACTTGTGTAGTAACTTACTCAGCTGGCATGCACAGCAGTGCCGTCTGACCAGAGATAGATGGAACTGATATTGTCACAAAAATTGAGTTGAAAGTTTTTGGAAAGACTTGATAAAGTCATTAAAAACATTGCTTTTAAATGGGCTGTGGGAGAGACAGCTGCTACAAAGCAGAAGAGGAAGCTGTACAACGTGGACACTTCTGAACTCGGACTGCTTCCCTCTGCCTCTCAATCACGGCTTCACTCCAGAGAAACACAAGTGGGAAATTAGTGGGCAAAGCTGGAAAGACAGACACCCATGGGTGGATGCATGCCCAGAGGGGAGACCTTGTCTACCTCAGAGATGGGTGAGGAAGGCTGGCTTCTGCGTCTGAGGCGCACACGTGACCGTCACCTAAGGTCCCCTGCGTCACTGTTCGATTTGACATCCGACCGTGGGACCCGGAGCACCAGCCAAAGGGCTCCGTGTGGCTCGGGCGCCAGGTCGGCTCCCATTTCCGTGTTCTCTCCAGTGTCCACATGGGATGATGTCCCGGCCACTGCCTGGGAACGCGCTCCCAAACCGACTGGATGGGAAGAGCTTGGGGGGTGGGGATGCTGGTCCTCGGGCTCCAAGTCGGAACCCACGTTCTTCTTACCACAGGGGAGGAGGCTGCTGGTCAGACTTCCCCAGCAGGCCTGTGACACAGGTACACCCCCCCCTCCTCGCTGGAGCTGTCCCCTGGCATTACGAGGGGACGGTGTTGTCACCACAGTACAGACTTACCATCATGTTACAAGGTCACCACTGTGGTACAGAGTTACCATGTCACATGTTACTGTCATGTTAGTGTTGCCACTGTGTTACTACTGTGTTACAGTGTTACATTACAGACTCACCACCGTGTTATAGTTACCATATCACATGTTACTGTCGTGTTAATAGCATCATGTGTTACTACTGTGTTACAGTGTTACCACGGTTACCACATTGCAGACTCACCACTGTGCTAGTTACCATGTCACATGTTACTGTCATGCCAGTGTTGCCACCATGTGTTACTACTGTGTTACAGTGTTATCACTGTTACCACCATATTATAGACTCACCACCGTGTTAGTTACCATGTCACATATTACTATCGTGTTAATATTACCACCATGTGTTACTACTGTGTTACAGTGTTACCACTGTGTTACCACCACATTACAGGCTCACCACCATGTAACAGAGTTACCCTCATGTAGCAGCTGCTGTCATGTCACAGAGTTACTATTATGTCATGTTAACTCTGAACATGCCACATTGGAGTGACACTACCACAGGACACTGTCCTCACCATGATACGAAGGAGCCGATACGGAGTGACCACACAGCATGGGGTCGTCACCATCCATTACCTGTGGGTGGTTGCTGAGAACTAGCTTGTCTTCCTCACCGAACATCAGTGCAGACTCAGCAGACGTTACACCTGAGCACCTTCCTTGCCCCACAGGTGACATCCCTTCCCTTGTCACAGTGGCCTCCTGCTTAAGGCAGGCTGGAGCCTGGCACACACCAGGGCCCTGGACCTGCTGTGGGCTGGGAGGGGACTGCAGGGTTCCTTGGGTGTGGATGGTGGGGGCTCTGTGCACCCAGCCGTTGGAGGCCGGTGGCAGCATGCCCGGTTCCAGCAACCTCCGACATGGGCCCACAAGTGGGACTCGGACACAAAGACAGCAGAGCTGAGGGAGGGCGTGCGCCTGCTGGCGGGGGCTGAGAGTTGTGGCACGGGCACCTGCAGCAGCCCCTGCCCCATGCCTGGTGACAGGGTGATGAGGGACACCTGGGTGCTGCTAACAAAGGTTAAGCATCACTTACTGTTCCAAGCGAAGGGGGGTCTGGGAAACAAGCGATGGGCGCCTGGTACTCAATCATCTGTTTAATCAATTAGGAGCACACGGCAGTGAGGGCGGGTGGGAAGGGGGCACGGCCACAGGCCCCAAATGCCTGCCTTTCTGGTTAAAGAGCAGGTGACAGCAGAGCCCATGCAGAGGGCACGTTGCCCCCCGCGGCCAGGCCTTCCCACTGCGCTGAGGGAAGGACGGGCAGACCACGGAGTTTCCGACCCGAGGAGCTGACTGGAGCAGGTGAGAAGGTGGGCACGCAGCGGAGCAACGGTCCAGCGGGAGCCCCACTCTCGCCCCTAGAGATTTCTGGTCCTTGTTCCTAACCTTCCCGACAGGCGCTCTGTGCATGGGGCCTCTGGGCGTCCGCTCGGGTAAAACACTATGAAACAGTTCTGGGAGCTGCTTACATTCTTACTGCTTTCCCCCTAAGTCTTGGAGAGTGAACTGCATTTAATTTTGGAAACAGCCCCTGCTTTTTCCAAAATCAAAGACAACCCCGCTAACAGCTGCGTGTTGTAGGGCCGGAAGCCGCCCTGGGTCTCTGCAGTGCCGCCTGCAGCAGGCGGCCGAGGGCAGGCTCCTCGACCTTGCTCAGCAGCAGTCCCACAGAGGGCTCTGCCCAATGCCTGGTTTGCCCTCGAGGCCCGAATAACGTGACGTGTGCTGGTGTGCTTTGCAAACTCTAAATCTGGACACAAATGTGAATTGTTATTATTGACAATTAGTCCTTTTCATGTTTGACACAATGTAAATGCACTTTTAATTTACAAAGAAAAGACCCCTTTTGCAGACTCTGATCCACTTCTTCCTTCAGTCTGTGTGAAGTCTTCTTTTGAAGGGCCGCCCTCCCTCTCTGGGTGGCCCCATGCTGTCCCTGGGGCACTGGCCCCGTTCCGGGGCTGCAGGGGAGAGTCCTCAAAGCTGTCACCCTTTCCCACGTGCGCCGCCTGGCTCCTGGCCCTTCGCTGTCTCCAGAGCCAGCACTAGCAGACGAGTCCCCACCCACCTCCCTCTGACCGCCTCTCCTGTCCCTCCTCCACTTTTATCGACCCTGTGGTCCCGCTGGGCCCACCTGGATAACCTAGGACCCTGCCTGTCTTGGGGCCAGTGGACTAGCCACCTGACTTGTCTTTGCTGGGTAGCCCACCATGGCCCCATGGATGTCTAGGGCCGTTCATCCGCTGGTCAGAGGAGGGCCTGAGTCATACCCACAGCCCTCAGCAGGCCGCTCGGGGCCGGGGCTCCTGGGTTCCCGCCTGTGTGCCTGGGCCAGGTCGTGGGAGGCCTGCCCTGAGTGCGGCGGGAAGAGCCTGTGTGGTGGGCTGTTCCCAGCTGCCGGGCTCTGCTGCTGGTAGAACTTGGTCTGGTTTGGACCTCAATGCAAAAGGCACTTTCTGTGCAGCTCCCAGAGCACAGACTGACCCGGGAGGCCTTAGGGAGGCCAAGATGAGTCCCCAAGTACCGCCTACGGGACAGGACCACGAGGCACAGTGACAGCCCCCCACCCAGCCCAGGGCAGGTGCCAGCACGTGTGTGACATGCAGCCTCCTCAGCCTGCCTCCTCCCGGGAGGGCCGGCATGGCTGAGGACGTCCTCCAGGGCTCTCCTTTGCCTCCCGGGGCCCGGCCCCCGTGGTCTGGAACAGCTGCCCATTCTCCTGACCGACGCCTGGACTTTCTGCAGAAACACTGGTGGGAAATTCTGTTTCCCAAATAAGACCCAAGTCCTTAAAATTAGGAACAAAATTAGCCCTTGCTTTATCATGGCGACAAGTTGGTTTCTCATTCTCTGGGCTAAGACTCCATCCCAAGCATATAATTACTTCCCTGAAGTACGTGTTTATCCCCCAAATGGCCAGACGCCCTGCCCCCGCTCCCTCACCTTGATTAGTGGTGAATCGCATGGTTTGGTGAGTTTGCTGCCGGCTCTGTCCCCTGAGCCCCTGAACCTGGTGGTCGTGGCCGCAGCCCTGTGACTCCCGAAACAGCCGCCACCCCTCCTCCTCTGCGGTATCCACTTTGGCGGGATCGTGCAAAGTTGCCGAGCTGAGCTGCTGTCTCCCCTGCTCGTCTGACAGCTTCCCTCTGCGGACCCGTGAGCACAGCCTGGGCCCCTACGATCTCTCCAGCTGGCCGGTTTGCTGGGGACATTCCGAGGCTGCAGCCGCTGGCCAGCAGGAGCGAAGCCCACAGAGGCCTGGGGCAGCAGGCAGAAGGGAATGCCTGCCGCCACACGGCCCGGCCACAGGCACGCCTATTCCAGACCCGTCTTTAGGAAGCAGCATGGGGTCGCCGGCTTGTGCTTCACCTTGAAAGAAGCAGACACATGAGGCCTGTTCCCAGAGGCAAAGATGCCCTCCCCAGAGAAGCAGCATGTCGCCACAGCCGGGAAGGAGCCCAGAGGGACACAGGGCGCTCGGGGACCCACCGAGGCCCCGCCCGCCTCCCCAGGGGGACTCACAGCTGCTGTGTAGGGCGTCTGTCCCTGGGCACCGTCGGGGAAATGCTGACTCAACGGGAGTGAGTTCATCTTATTGGTTTCCGGTACCGGGTTCCAGAGTAAGATTATGGATGAAAACGTCAAGATCCCAGTGCCTGAAAACTTAGGGGAATGGTGGGCTGGCCCAGCTCTTCCATCTGCGAGGAGGACTGTGGACCAAAGAGGCTCCATGGCTCCCGAGAGCCCCTTGTCCAGCTTGTGGGGCTGGGACCTGGGAGGTTTCCACACTTGCTGGCGGCTTGGGCTCCCGAAGGCCCAGGCGCCCTGCTCGGACCTGGAGATGGGAGACTGGAGGCTGCAGCCCGGAAGCTCAGGCCACTCTGAGCACAGGCTATGTGGACAGTGCTGGCGTCTCTGGCATGAGCAGGGGCTCTCAGAGGTCCCACGGGCCCGTTTCTTCTCCTTGTCCCGGGACGATGGAGGCTGTATGAGGGGCGTCCCTGGCTTGGCAGGAACCTCTACGTGGTCCCAGGAGGTGCGGCCCAGGGGCTGGTGGAGGAGGAAGGGGACCCTCACGAGCAGGCCCCCTCGGGGCCACTGGGCACATTGGGCATGTTAACATTCTGGAGCTGGGCAGTGGTCTCGCCCGGTGCCAGCCCTTGGGAAACAAACGGGAGGAGGTCCCTCCCTGGCTGGGGGCCTGGCCCACAGGTGAGCCCTGCCCGGAGTGTGGGAGGCTCTGACCTGGCAGGGGCGGGCAGGCAACATCCAGAGACCAGGTTGGTGAAGACAGGAGGGTGGGGGTGAGGGCTGTGGGGAAAGCGTCTGGAGAAGGGCCTGCCAGCAGGGCCTTGATGGAGAGGGCGGGAAAGCAGGACAGCCTGACACCTGGGACAGATGGGGTGACGTGACAAAGTGCACCATGTGACAGCACCATGGCCTGCCTCTCGCACCGACACCCTGAGGGGCACATGGCAGATGACAAGGGGACGAGCGGGGGGACGCGCAGCGGTGTGAGCATGTGTGGCCCCCTGGGTTCTGCCACAGTAGCTCCACCTCGATGACCAAGCACACGGGCATCTCCGGGGCACGAGGAGGATGAGGCCCTCCCTGCTGGTGTCCCCAGGCTCACTCCGAACTGTCCTCAGTGTCCTTTCTGGGGTTTGTTTGTGGGTTGATGAGGAACCCGGGGCCCCACCGCTGGAGGCTGCCTGTGGGACTGGGGGTGGCAGGGGAGGCTGAGGGGCTGCCGGGGGCACCTTCCGTGCTGGTGCAGTGGACAAGCGGCGTGCGGGTGGGCGGCCAGCGTGGAAATGCCTGCAAGGCCTGGCTTCCTGGGAACAGGTAGGAGGGCTGGTGACCGAGCCTCCCACAGGTACCTCACGGCCAGCCTCCCTCTCCAGCAGCGACACAGATGGGTGGCTGGATGGAGTCTGGGGGCCACAGTCAAGCGGACCTCCCCACCGGGAGAGGGCTTCTGCGGCCGTCCTGAGTTGCGGGCTGGCGGCCAGGCCCCCCAGCTCCTGAGCAGAGCTGCTGATTCACGCTGGGTAATGGGAGCAGTGGCTGTGGGAGGCCTGTGCTCCCGGCCTGGCATGGTTCCTCCCTAATGCTGCAGCTGCTCGTGGACAAACAGTACAGGGACACCACAGGGTGCAAGGGGACACACACCAGGGAGCTCCGTGCGAGCCGTGCCTGTGCCTGCCGGGCCGTGATGAGTGGGGAAGGGGGTTGGGGGGAGACCTAGCAGGGACAGTGGGGAGCTGGGCCCCAACACTTAGGCACCCGCAGAGCAGAGATGGCCACAGAAGCCCTCTCCCAGTGGGGAGGCGGTTTGGCGGAACACCAGCCCTGAGCGTGACCCTGAAGCAGTGACTCCTCTCTGGGGCGGCCTGGCCGGACACGTGGCCTGGTCTGGGCTTTGTTAGCTTTTGGTTCCCGGGGTGCAAATCACCAGCATCTACCGTGCAGCCCCTCCCCAGCTCTGACCCCTCACACCAGCAACTTGTGGACAGCAGCCAGGAACGACTGAGGCTCCCTGCGAACCGTGTGCCCTTGCCCCGAGGGTCGGAGGAACGGTGCTGGCGGGGCCAGGGAGGAGGGATGGCCGTCTGGCATTGCTGGTGGGGCCCCAAGCTCGCATGGGAGCCCGAGCACCTTCTTGTCTGGACGGTCTGCTGGCCGGCGAGGAAGAACGCTGGTTGGGAAGAGGAAGCTGGTGGGAGCGCTGATGTGAGAGCCTGCGTCACTGGCCGGAGCCTTGACTTGCACCCTGGGAGTCGGACCCCTGCCTCACTCCAACATCGCCTTGGGGGCAGCACGGTTACTCCTGTTGCCGTCACCCTTCCCAACTCTCCCCTTTCTGCTCCCAGCTCTCTTGGCCAGCTCGCCTGAGGTCTGGCCCAGAAAACTGGGCCAGAGACGGAAGCAGAGCCACTGCAGGCAGCGACAGGGCTGGGTGTGACGGTGGGGACTCTGCAGGGCAGTGCTCACAGGGACTGTCCCACAGTGAGGACTTCCTGAGGGAGCCTGGTGGCCAGGCTTCATCCCCTCCCACCCTCTGGTCTCTCCCCAGGGCCTCCTTTTTGGTCCCTGAGAGGGCCTCACACCAGACCTGTGTGCTCCACACATTTCTCCACGTGCAGATTGCAGCCCAGTGGTAAGCCCTGGGTGTTGGAGTGTTTGACAGAAAGGACCTCGGGCGGAAGGGCTTGGAGGGCCCCGTCCCGCCTCCTGGCCCCACTGCACTCGGGGGCCTTGTGGCCACCACTGCCCGGGAGCCAGGCTAGGTGTTCCTGCTCCTGCTCCAGAGATGCAGGGGTCTCGCCCACCCGGCAGCCCGGTGGTGGGCAGAAGAGGGGTGTCTGGAGTGTCCACAAGCAGCCGAAGGGCCGACCTTGCTGACATTTTATTTTTTATGTTCTCATCTAAGTAGTTCAGGTGTGTGAAACCAAGTCCCCATTCCTCACCTGGAAAGTGACGCTCCTGCAGGGTCGTCTTGCCAAGCAGGGGATGGAAGTGACTTCCCTTTGGGCGCAGGGCGGACCCAGGGCGGACCCAGGCGGCTGGGCCAGGCTGAGCACAGGGCACAGCGGGGTGGGAACACAGCAGTCAGCCCCTTGTCTTTCTGGCCCAGGGACTGAAGCCACAGACACCAAACCACACGAGACCCCTCTGCCCCCGTGGGGCCCCCCACCCCAGCGTCACCCAGGTGGGCCGTGCTGCCGGGCGGGGGTGCTGCCTCTCTGGCACATGGTCTCCAAGCTCCCGGAAGGACAGTAACCAAACTGGCCATCGTCACTTTTCTCCGGGCTCCCGAGTCTGGCCCCTTTGAACCTTCCAGCTGGCCCCAGGGCCCCAGGGGAGTTTGTTACTTGGAAGTTTTGAAGAAAACCACACAAACATCAGGCTTCTCCTGCTTTCACAACCTGGGCCCCATCAGAAAAAAGCCGGACCGTCGAAGGGCAACTTCATGGGTGCCTGCGTTCGAAGTATGCAGAAGGCTGGAGCTGTGGGGTCTTCCCGCCCCAGGGCCCGGGGCAGAGGTGGCTCGGGACACCCTGCGGCCGGGAGCCTGCACCTCTCTGTCCTGCTGTCCATCTGTGCAGCTCACTCAACGGGACTGACCAGCAGCGGCCACAGACCCAGTGGTGATGCAGCCCAGAAAGGGACAGAGGTGGGGCCACACGGGCAGAGGTCCCTGGGGCTCCTCCCCCAGGGGATGCACTGTCGCCGCCCACCCAGCGCCTGGTCCTGGCCAGCCACGCACGGGCTGGCTTCCCTGCACACTGGGGATTACGGGGATGACGTCACGGAACATTCTGGAGTTCTATGGTGTATTTATTGCAGCGTTTCCTCCTCACCCGACAGCTGCTGCCCCAGCCCCCCTGCCCCCACACGCCTGCCCTCTGCGTGGCGGCTAGAGGGCTGGAGAGTCCCGCTGGAGCTGAGGCTCTGTCTGCACGGAGGAGGGAACCAGGGAGAGGGGCCGGTGGGCCCGGCTGATGGGTGGAGTCACTTGCAGTGCCCGCTGCCCTCTGAGGCCCAGGGTGAGAGAACTGAGCCAGCCCCACATGACGTCCAGCCAGGGTCTGGAGGGGTGGGCTGCCCTCCCTGGCTGGCGTTCTCCCGTGCTGGATTCTCTAGTC
The DNA here is from genome assembly GCA_004024845.1 of Tonatia bakeri. Lineage (NCBI taxonomy): Eukaryota > Metazoa > Chordata > Mammalia > Chiroptera > Phyllostomidae > Tonatia > Tonatia bakeri. Next base: position 109,837 of record PVIA01003383.1, read on the forward strand.
AGAGGCGGACGGAGAAGCACAGGCAACAACCCCATGAGCTCAGTCTGGGTTTCCTCCAGTGTGTGTGGGGGTCGGTCCCTGCACACGTCCCCTCGGGTGCACTCGCCCTGGGCTCGCCTGGGGCTTCCCTGGGTTTCTCAGCCGGTGCTGGGCACCAGCGAGGTTGTCCGGCACACCTACCACCCAGCCCCCAGGGAAGTGTGAGGAGGCGTCTGTTCTAACAGGAGGCTGAGTGGGAAGACCACGCTGTCGCCTCAGCCCGTCTCTGGGGGACCAGGGCTGCCATCACGTGGCCCTGGGAGGGCGGTTGGGCTGTGACAAGGACACTTTTGCTCTCTGCCGTCATCCTTCCTTTGCTGTGATGTTTTCTTCCGCTCCCTGTGGAGGGAGGGGTCAGGTCCCCCCCGCCCTGCGCCCCTGATGGACGTTATTAGTGAGGGTCATACGGTCTGTGAACGCACGCCTCCGCCGCCTCCAGCACCTGCGTTGCCATGGTCTCCTGGTCACGCAAAGGCCTCGCTGTCGACGTGCACAGACCTCCAGCCTCCCGGCCAACATGCTGGTCCCCGCACTGCCCAAATGCTGGGTCCGCGCACGCGGTGCAGCCGCCAGCTCAGCCCGGGATGCAGCCCAGAAGGAGATTAAGTGATTTGTGATTGTAACATTTAATAAAGGAAATTGCTACTTAGGCCTTGGTATTCGTCTTTCTTCCATTCATGCCCCAGTGATGAGTCCTGGTTTCAATGTTATGACACTTGCTTCTTTAGTAAAAGCCTCCGATCTTAATTTCTTAAGTAAGAGCCTTTAACTAAGAAGGCGGCCACTTGGCCCAAGATAACCTAGGCCAGAGACTGTCACTGACAGGTGGCACCTCCACAAGGAGGCAGATTACGTGGGAGCATGGCCCAGTGGCCCTCTGTGGCCTCAGGCCCTGCCCGGCAGGCCTGCCCCGGGTCCAGAGCCCCTTCGGGGCCCGGAGCACCTCTGGTCGGGTCCCGACTGTGGCCGCCTCACCCAAGGACAAAGCCTGCGGGGCCCGGGCCATGTTCTGGCCCTGGGAGCCAGAGTAGGGCGCTCTGGCTGGAGGACGCTCCCCATCAGTGTCCGGCCGCCTGTGACCATCGGGCGCTGGCCTTTCTCTGTCCCCTTGGACATCACTGGACTGACACCTGCCTGTGTCCCGGCCCCAACACCTACACGGTACGGGGACAGTGCAGGGGAACCCCTCGCCCCATCAAGTCTCCTCGGGACGCTGCCCTTTCCTTGCAGTGTGGTGCGGGAGGTGACGCCTTAGCTCCCTCTTGTCGCCAGAGTGCTGAGCGAGGGCCTAGAGCCAGGTCCCAGGCTCCCAACAGGCGTGTGAGGCTGAGGCCCGTGGAGCAAGGTCCAGTCAGAGGGCGGGGTGCGACCCGCCACTCCAGATCTCCATCTTGGGACAGCTCCTCTTTGGCCAGCGGCCGTGGAGTGTCCGTCTTTTCTCCAGCAGGGCACTGGGCCCTGCCCCCAGCACCCCCTCCTAAGCCACGGCCCGGAGCCTCAGGAGTGAGAGATGGAGGTCTGTTGTGTAAACACAGCTCTCATATCTGAGGGAGAAGAGTTCAAACCCGCTGGCAGGCTCATCATCTTTCTGAGGCCCCACTCACCTGCGGGCAGTGATGGAGGTGGTTCTGACACAGCGTTAGTGCCTGTGGGACTCAGCTCAGCCTGCCTCGCCGAGTCCCCCAGGCTGCTGCGTGTGCCGGGCCTGCTGCGGGTTCAGGGAGTGCCAGCCGGACAGGAACGAGCCAGCGTGGGATTCAGCAGGAGCTGGGAAACGGGACGGAGCAAAGCTCAGGCGTCCGTCTGTGGGTGTCCTGGCAGCGACACTGGGTTCTGTCTGCACCCATGTGCCTGGTCTGCCGGAGGGTCCGGCCCGCTCAGGATGACCCCGCAGCCAGGGTGGGGCCTGCACTCAGGCCCCCCAACCCTTGGCCCCGCCACAGTGGAAAAAGGAACTTGCTGCAAGGAAGGGGAGGCTGGGGGATTCCAGGGGCCCCTAAACCCCACAGACATGAGCAAACGGTGTGCAGACCAGCGTCTGGTGACCTCAGCCACATGGGGACGTGCAGAGCGGCAGAGGCGACGAGTCCCGAGGGCAGGGCTGAGGGTCACCGGAAGAGGCCAGTGTCCTTGGCGGCAGCGGACTATTTCCAGTGGCCCCACAGAGGATGTTTCTGTCGAGTGGATCCAATGGTTCCTCCTCGCGACAGTCCGGAGGGAGGTGCCTTCGCCCCGCCCAGAGCCCCACCCCCCAGCCGCAGGCTCGGGGGTTTCCAGGGCCCCGATCTGGCGGCAGCAGGGGTGGGTCTTCCCCCAGCCTCCCTTCCAGGGATGCAGGCAGCTGCCTCCTGTCACCCAGAGTGGGGTCAGGGGGGGCCGGAGCCAGCCGCCCTCGCAGGCGCGGCCCTTGGGGCAGACATCCGGGAGCCAGGCCCTCGGGGTCCACGCTGAGCTCTGCTCCAGCCCCCACGAAGCCCACCCCACAGTGCGCCCCAGTCTGGGCCCTCGTGCTTGGCCCACACGGGGCCTCACGGACAGCATGGTGCGGGCGTGGGGTCGTTGTAGGTCATTTAGGTAACAGGTGATACCGTTCACCTTTAGCCGTTGCGCAGTTCTGTGAGCTTCAACACATGTGCAGGTTTGAGCAGAAACCAGCAGTCAGGACACAGCACCCCCACCCCCTACGCCGGGGCCGGGGCCCTTGCTGCCGCACCCACGGCCCCAGTGCCCTGGTGCCACCGTCTTTCCCACTAGTTTTTGTTTTTTAATTTTATTCACCTATTTTTAGAGAGAGGGGAAGAGAGGAAGAGAGAAAAAGAGAAACACCAATGTGTGGTTGCCTCTCACGCACCCCCTACTGGGGACCTGGCCTGCAACCCAGCCATGTGCCCCAATTGGGGATTGAACCAGCGACCCTTTGGCTCCCAGGCCTGCACCCAACCCACTGAGCCACACCAGCCAGGGTCCTTCCCCCTAGTTTTGTCTCCTCTCACCATTTGTCCTAACTTCAGTCTGGCTTTCACTCGGCAAATGCCCTGTGTGTGGCCTTTGTCCTCACCACCCAGGGGCAGCCGCACAGGGACGGACCGCAGGGGTCTCTCCAGTCGCCGTGGGGGAGCCCCCAAGTTGTTTCCAGTCTCCTCCAGTTACGCCCACAAGTGCTGCCAGTGACCACCCGCAGGATCCTGGGTGGACGAGAGCTTTCGTTTCTCCACAAAGCTGAGGCGTGGGGCTGCCGGGTCATGTGGACAGGTGCGCTAAGCCCCATAGGAAACCGCCACCTTCCAGAGCCCCGCTGCTCGGCCCATCCCTCCAGGAGTGTGTGGCGTTTCTCATTTCAGTCATGTGAACGGGAGTGTGGTCGGGTCTGAGCAGGGCTTCAACCTGCACGTCCCCCAGGGCCTGAGACGTGGGTGTCTCCGTGTGCTTGTCTGTCTTTCCAGCCTCCTGCTGGGGTGTCTGCTCATGGATTTTGCCCACTTCTCCAAGAGCCTATTTGTCTTCTCACGGTTGAGTTCTGAGTGGTCTTTACGTACCGGATACAAACTCTCTGTTGCATAGATAGATAAATACTTTCTGCCATTCTGTATGGTGCTTTTGACAAAACAAACGTTTCTTGTTTCAATGAGGCCTGACTTGCCGATTTCCTGTGGACCGAGCCTTTGGTGCCAGGAGCTCCCTCCTCTGTCAAGGCGCCTTTAAACCTGACTCTGGCCCGTGGGCCGCCCATGCGAGGATTCTCAGCTGTTCACGCTGCTTCGACATGTGGGTGCTGTGGGCCCTCCAACTTCAACCCTCTTTTTCAGATCCGTTTGGCTGTCCTGTTTCAATCTTCTCCAGAAGTTTAACACCAGCTCCTCTAACTATACAGGAGAAATCTGCCCTCTTGCGTCACTAACACTGCATTCTGTGTGTCATAATCTGGGAGCACCGACGGGCTCACCATGGCCGGTGTCCCAATGGCAGTCCTTCCTGACCGAGTTCCCCCAATGTTTCCATTGGCACTCTGCAGCCTTTAGCCTATAGATGCTACACATTTTGGTGGACTCACAGCTAAACGTTCCATGTGCTGGCGCTCTTGTAAGTGGCATTCTGTCCCATTTCAGCTGCTGCTGTGGACGGCTACCACAGGTCAGGACTGATTCTTACACATCGTGCCTTATAAACTTGCTAAACTCACATGTTTGTTCTAGATTTTTTTGTGTGTATTCCTTGAAGTTTCATATGTAGACAGTGGTGTCACCTATGACAAGGGACAGTTTTAGTTCTTTTCTGTCTGCATGCCTGTCACTGCCCAACCAGAGCTTCTAACCCAATGCTGACCGGGGGCGGGGCGGCCTCCCGCCTCAGGGCCGGGGGTGGGGCAGAGGCTTCAACGTTGTCATAAAAGAATCCGGTGCTCTGCACAGCGGCGGCCACAGCAGTTTACAGTCACAACACAAACAAGTGACCCCGTAATCAGTGAACAAGTAACACAGGGTGGACAGCTGTGAGCCTGCTCTCGGCCACCCTGCCCCGCCCGGCTGGACCCCAGCACTCTGTCTGGGGGGGGTCGGGGCTGGTTCCCAGGGGACCCCCTAGTTTTCTCTGGCTCTGTCGGTTCCGGTGTCGGTGCGATGTTGGCCTCTTGAAAGGCGTTGAATACTTTTCCTTCTATTTTCTGGGAGATGTTTTGTAAAGATGATATTTTTAAGTAAAAATTTTCAGTAGAGCTGGCCAGTGGAATTTCCTGGGTCCGGAGCTGGTGCAGGCACCCCCTGCCCCTCAGTGTCTGCAGATCCTGTGCCGACACCACCTCTTTGGTGCCCGAAACTGGCTTGTGTCTTGTCTCCATGTTTTCCGTTCATTTCTGCTCATATAGACTCCTGGGGTTTATTTTGCTCTTATTTTTCTAACGTTAGATTTAAAGCTTAGATTACTGTTTAAGAGTTCTTTTCTTCCTTTATAATGTTTAATTATTTACTTTCACTTCTAGCAAACTTTGATATACTGTATTTTCACTGTCATACATTTTCTTTTTTTTTTTTTTTTTTACATTTTCTAACATTTTCTAATTTCCCTCGAGACTTCCTCTTTGACCCAAGGGTTCTGTGGAAGGGTTGTGTTTGGTTATGAGATAGTTGGAGGTTTCCATGTTTTAGCCTTGCTGTCGAGTGCTAGTTTAATACCTTGGTGGCAGAGAATGCACTTGGTGAGTTTGGATCCTGTTTAACGTCTTGAAGTTTGTTTTTGACCAGGGTGTGGTCTGTCTCAGTTACTGTTCCGGGTTTTCTGTGGGTGGACGCGGCTGCTCAGTCCTCCTGTGTCCTTGCCGGTTCCTGTCCATTTGTCTGTCTGTCACTGAAAGGAGAGAGCTGAGTCGTAACTGCAGCTTTCTGGGTTTCTCTTCGAATTCTGCCATGTTTCACTTCACGTACTTGGAGACTCTGCAGTTAGGGGCACACACATTCAGGGCTGTTACGTCTTCCTGGTAAACAGGCCCTTTAATAATCACGCCATACTGTTTTACTTCTGAAAATTTTCTTTTCTCTGAAGTCTACTTTGTCATATTAATAAAGCCAACTTTATTTTAATTAATATGTGAATTGTGTATGTTCCTACCCTTTTATGTTTAACTGCCTGTATCATTATATTTAAAGGGCGTTTCTTGTAGACAACATACAGCTGGGTCATGTGTTTTGCTCTTTTTAACAATCTCTGTCTTTTATTTTTAGTCCTCCCTCAAGGATATGCTCATTGATTTCAGAGACAGGGGAAAAGAAGGGGAGAGAGGAGGAGAAAAACTCTATGTGAGAGAGAAAATCGATCGGTTGCCTCTCCTATGTGCCCCCACCGGGGACTGATCCGAAACCCCACAGGTGCCCGGAGGGGAGTCTTTATGTTTGCAGGACAATGCTCCAACCAGCCGAGCCTCGCTGGCCAGGGCAACAATCTCTGTCTTTTAACTGAAGTGTTTAGGTTATTAACATTTAGTATGATTTTGTATATGTTGGGATTTAGATTCACCGGTTTATAATTTGTCTTCTGTTTTCACCCTTCCTCTGTGTTATTGGAACGTTTTGTAACTTCCACTGCTGCAGGACTTAGATTTCTATGCCGTTCTCGTTCTTTTCCTTCAGCTCCTGAAAAATACTGGGCTGCCTCCTCCTGGACCCACAGTTTCTGATAAAACTCACTCTTATCGCTGTTTTGCTGACCGTGTTCCCCCTGCAGGTACGGCACAACTCCTCTGCCGCTCTGGCTGCTGTGAAGCGTTTTTCTTGGCCTTCAGCTTTTAGCGGGTTGATTTTGATGAGTGTGGGCATGGATTTCTTTGAGTTTGTCCTGTCTGGAGTTCATTCATCCTTGATTGTGTGCAGCAACATCTCTTGCCAAATTTGGGGTGTTTTCCATTACTATTGTGGTCGTTAGGATTCTCATATGCCCCCCTGGTGTACACTCCCCTCCCAGTCACTCAAGTGTTAAAGTAGGTGCTGCTGAGAAGCAGTTTGGAGAGGTAGTTAAGGCCCAAATCAATTGGCTTTAAGAGGAGACGACCACCCTGGATAGCCCAGCTCCATCAGTCACCCCTTAAAAAGGTATTGGGCCCTGCTCGGACACACGGGGGCACGACGGGGCCTCCACACAGGGCGGTTCTTCATTGCTGACTTTCCGATGGGGGACGGGAATGCAGGAGCCTCCACCGCTGAGCGCAGACTCCAGTGACACCCCACAGGGAAAGGGAGCATCGGTCTCACAGCTGCAGAGGCGCTGCTGCCATGCCCACAGGTCCCAGGAGGGGCCTCAGCGTTCGGTGACAGCATGCTGGCCCCACCCTGCGGTTTCGGCTGGGAGGACCACAGACTGCCTCCCTCCCCTCTGGGCTGAGCCCAACTTCTCACCTACAGAGGGCGGAGAGTCCAGGGTGCTGCTTCAAGGGGCCAGGCGCGTGGTCACTTGTCCTGTGTCCCCACACGGCCCCTCCTTGCGTGCTGGGATTGGCCCCTCTGGTCTTGGAGGCTTGCTCCTGTTTTATGTCCCATCCTCCTCCTCTGTTGTTCCCGCTGGGTGACTGGAGTTCAAGTTCACCGACTCTCCTCCGTTGTCTCTGTTACCGAGCCCACCCAGTGAGGCTGTTTTTGTTTCAGTTTTGCTTTTTTCAGTTAACGTGCTGCCCGGTTCTGTGTGCCTACGTGGTTCTCTTCCTGTCTCCTGCTTCTCGGTCCAGGGGCTCGCCCTCACGTGGGGGGCGTCTGCACCAGGGTTGCACGAGAGTCTTCCTCAGACCGTGCGACGGCCTCGTCCTTGCAGTGGGGGTGTGGTCTGTCGGTTGTCCTCCCCCGTGGATGCTCTGATTTTCCTGGTTCTTCACGTGCTGAGTGATTTTTTCATCACGTTCTAGACACTTAAAAAATTATGTCAGGAGACTCTGGATCATCTCCAAGCCCCCTGGAAAACGCTATTTTTGAGTAGGCAGGAGCTCAGTTTGGCAGGCGGACCTGCCAGTTCCAACCTGCCTTCTGTGGATTGTGGCTCTGACGGTTTCAACTTCCGAAACGCCGCTCGGATCTGCCGCATGCGCACCCAACAGGCCGTCTGGGCCTCAGCCCTGGAGGCGCAAAGGAAGGTCCCGCTCCCCAGACCCCTCGGCCCTGGGGGCACCTCCTGCCATGGGGGCCTCCCTGGGACAGCTTGAGGTGGGGGCACAGAGAACAGAAGGACAAGGGAGAATGGGGTTCTCCCACCTTATGGGTGTTAGGAGCCCCCTCTCCTGCTCCATGAGCCAGGACTGGGCTTCTCCTGGGTTCTCTCCACGTGTCCCACGTTCCCTCTTGGGCACGAGGCCACGTTAAGTGAAGCTGGGGACATCGGAGATGAAAAAGGTGATGCCCCTACACTTGGGGGGCCTTGCTCTGTGCCCCCCAAGCTTGGCAGCTGCAGGCAGCCACGGGGTGCAATTACTCCATCTTACCCGGAGCCAGACCCCCAGATGCAGCTTCAAAAATTGGATTTCGGTGGAATCGAGTTATTTTCTCATCGACTTGCATTGAAACAGTGTCTATTTTCGGTGCTGATTGGCCCATGAGGGGCACGATGCCTGAGGTTCAGACCGGTTTCCCTGTCTCCTGGGCCAACTGTGAGGCAGCAAATGCTTGCCTGTGTTGGAAGAACATGCCATTTCTTGAACAAAACCCTGACAGATACATTTTGCAAAGCAAGAAATCTACTTACTGGGAATTGTCACAGCCTAATCCATTTTTCTCATTTAGAGTCTTAAATACAGTTAAGCGGAGAAGGATGCATTTCTCTGAAATAGAAGTCGGTCTTTCTGGCGGAGACAAAGTTTGTATTACACGCGTGTTTGCTCTGTGCGTGGATGTTCTCGTGGGGAGGGGACCACCCCATAGTGCAAGACTACAGCGTGGGAGCCAAAGGCCCAGCAGCCTGGTTCCGTGAATAAATGTTACAGAACACATGTTACAGTCTGCACTGTCTCACCTGCACCAGCAGAGCTGAGCAGAGGTCAGATGGCTTTTGAAACCTGAAATGTTTCCCCTCTGGCCCTTCACAGATAAAAGCTCGCCAACGCCTCGCCTGTGGGACGTTATGAAGGTAAACAGAGCCTGGGTGTGGACTCCGGCCTCCTGTCCCCGAGGCAGACACAGCACTTCAGGCCGGGGGGGCCCCCGGGGACCCTGGTGGACTCCGCACTCCTGGGAGCTCTGGCCACAGGGGCTCAAAGCATCTTTGTGTCTGTCCCGGGCTCTGGTGCGGAGCAGGAGTCCAGGCAGCTCCAGGAGAACCTAGAGATGGTCTTCTCGCTTGAGAGGTTGGGCAGAGCAAGATTCTGAAGTACCTGAAAGTTACATAACCTAAAAGCCTCCTTGTCACCAAAATTTCAAATCATGAATATAAAATCATTGCAACTTTAGAAATGCCCTGTGCCAGGAAGGCGCAGGAAGTTTAAGCTCATTGGTTCCAGGTGACTCTGCCTCCTGAGGCCTTGGAGGCTCCACCTGCCCAGCACTCCCCTGAAACAGCAGACCTGGCTTCAGGGTGTCTGCCCCCCACCTGTGCTGCAGTAAGCCTTTCACGGTTGGTCCTCGGTAACGTCTGCGGGCAGGGGCCTCTGGTCTGACACCAGCCACAGTGACACGGCCTGGCCAGTGTGGAACGTAGCACCAGATGTCACCCTAGCACAGTCTTCTAGCTAAGATGTGTGTGCGTGAGGGTGAGCAGGGGTGAGATGCGTATGTGAGCATAAGTGTGTTTGGGGGACCCGGACCGCAGCATATGAACCAGCGTCCCCAGGTGGCTGAGCTCTGGCCTTGCAGAGACACCCATGGTGCTGCGGTGACACCCACGGAGCCGACTGCATAGCCCTGGGTCAGACTCTCAGCTCTCTTGAAAGTGGAACTGAGCTCTGAGAAGCAAATTATAACCGAACATTTCACTGGATGCTACTTCTGTAAGACAAACTGCGACACATGTTTGTTACGGAGAGAAAAGCCTGAAAAAGTAGGCACCAAAGTCCTAATAGTGAATGTTTTGTAGGGATGGGACTACATTATTGCTTTCAGACTAGTTTAAAATGTTACATTATTTCCATAGTCAGAGAAACAAAAAGCAAGCTATTACTGAAGAAATGTAACGATGTCACTGTAGTAAACACAGGGCAGGATCCTGTGCCTCAAGAGGCGGCAGACAGTCCCCGGGCCTCGCCAGGGCCCTGCCCTCCCTGCCACGGGGAATGAGGACGTTGACGATGACCTGTGCCTGCCAGGAGCCCCGGGCACCAGGGTAGCCCTCTAGCTAAGTCCCGTCATGCCACAGCGAGCCGCTCACTGATGCGTGTGTTGACTGCTTAGGGCCCCTGAGGCTGCGTGTGTGTGTGTGTGTGGGGGGAGTTGCTGAGGGCTGCCCTGGGTGCATACGGTAGCTGTGCAGGTGGGACCCGTGCATGGAGAACCCCCTTCACTCTCAGTTCCCACTAGGGACAAGCGGGAGCAAAACTGGTGTGTTCCGGGAGGTGAGACGGTGTTCTCTCTAGAATGTGCAGTGAACATGCCTCGTTGACAGGTGGGCATGTGAACCCGTGCAGAGCTGGTGGGAGCAGCAGCCCCGCAGCACCCCTCGCACTCCCGGCATTGTCCCCAGGGCTCGTCCTCTCTTTGCGAGACCAGTTTTGGCCCCAGCTCACTGCATTTGGGAGGCAGGAATCACACCTGCATGATGTTCTCAAAACTGTTCTGAGAATGAGCAGGGGGAGGGGGCATGTCCCCTGTCTACCTCGTCCATCCTCCCCTTCTGGCTCCCGCCCAGCAGCTGGAAGCGAGAACAGAGCGTCCCTCCTGAGTCAGGGGCTGCAGTGCAAACGCAGCTACTAGAGTCAGAGGACCCGGTCCTGCCACATGCCGGCTGCACGCCACACAGGCCTCAGCACTTGAGAACCCAGTTTCCTTGTCTGCAAAGTCCCCCGTCTCACAGGGACTCAGGACCCCCAGCGATCCTTCCCTACCTGAGCCTGTGGCTGCTCCGAGCACGATGATGCGTCTGCAGGCCAGGCGAGGGCTCAGCTGCGGGGTGGGCACTCCAGGCAGCACGTTCTGCGGGCACCCGGAGGGAGCCAGCCGCTGGCAGGTGTCCAGTGGCTCTGGTGCGAAGGGCTGGCGGCCTGCCCGGAGAGCGGAGCAGCGAGCAGGGGCTCGCAGGGAAGGAGGCGAACCTTCCCCTCACCCCTCCTCTGACCCAACCAAGGGCTGGGCTGGGAGGCAGGCGCATGCACACACCAGGCTGCGTGGAACACGCGTGCTTGGTAACAGTCTGTCTCTCTGTGAGTAAATTAGGTACATGAACCCAGAGAGAAGACAAGACACCGATTAAGAAAGGCTCCTGGTGGCCCAAGGGGCTCAAATGTGAGAAAGCAGAGCCTCGCAGCCATTTCTGTGCAGGGGTTCCTCACGCAATCAGCACTGACTGAGCAACTGGCATTAACCTCCTACCTGCCTCCACTGTCCCTACCTGAGGAGCCCTTAGAGAGGAGCTGGGATCCTGTTTCAGCCAATAGGACTGGGGCTTTCCCCATCCTAGCAGAGCTGCCTAGCTATATCACCATTAGCATCATGACTGACCAATCAGAGTGGCTCCATTCTGACCAATGAGGACAGTGCCTTTTGGGCCAATCAAACTGCAAGGATTTGGAGTTCTCCTTTGCATGAGGATGGACCAATCAGGGACCAGGGGTGGGGACTCCTGTCCATAAGGTCCCTTCTCGAGGACTCCAGTGCAAACAAAGGTTGGGCTTCACTGTGGTTCCAGGTGTTTGGGGAGAAAGGGGCGGGGCCTAAGACTGCTCCCCCACCCTTCTCCACTGCCATCACTCCACGTGTGGTTTTCGGAGTTGCTGTGTGTCGCCTCACTCTGCACCAAGGTTTCTTCTGCACTGCTTTCCAAGTTGTGGCTTCCTGCTAGCATAGGGCCGGTGCAGACAACCATAGGTTCACGGGTGCCTGGAGGCCATGGGACACACATGGGTGGCGGGTGCATGTGTGTCGGGTACCAGTTATGGTGTCCTTCTTTTCGGGCACCCAGGTCCCGGTGTTTCACAGTTGCTCTTGAGGCCCTTCCTCTGGGACGTCAGGGTTGAACTAAGCAGTTTTCGAGGGTTTGGAAGGTTTGGGTCAATATTATGAAATACAGGGTATTTTCAAGTATCTACTGCTTCTGTTATTGAGATCCTACCACATACTGGATACTTACTTCGTGAGCGTAGTCTGTTCACTCCGAGTAACATGGACTTACAGTCACCTTCTTCTTGGGGTTACACATGGTGGAGCCCATGTCCTTTCCTTTCAGGTCCTTGTCCTTGTTTCTTGGCAGTTCAGCTGTGACCCATGGCGGGTGCTCCCCCCACTGTCCTTGGTTCTGCCGGGCCAGGGTGGGTGAGGCATGGGGAGACAGGGCTCAAAGGGTGTGGGAGCCCGAGGGGCATCACAAGTCAGTGCCCACTTCCTCTCGGAGGAGCCCTGAGTGTGCCTGCCTCCTTGGCCACCGGCGCCCACATCCTCCTTGGCTGGGTTCCCGAGGCCACGGCCCTCCCAGGCCAGCAGGCCAGGCGCCTGCATTCCTCCCCTTCCGCTCCCTCACCCCAGAGCGAAGGAGCCAGAGGACCTAGATTTTTGTGGCTCACGCTCTTGTTTGTTGAACAGCAAACAGAGGCAAAGGGTGGGAATGTGCACCCTGGGTCCTGGATGGTCCGGCACTGGCCACGCTCCTGTGTCCTCTCCGCCCCAGGCACCCTTCCCGCAGATTCTGGTGGGAACTTGAGGTATTCCCTGCAGGACGCCCTCGTCCAGGACGCTGCACGTTCTCGGCACAGCGTATGCACGGACGGTGGCTGGTGTGTGATCTAAGTGTGTGCCCCTCATTGTGGCCGGCAAACAGGCACATGTCCAGGTCCTGAGCAGCGAGGGTATACCTTGGACTTCACTGTGTTTGTGGCCACTTCCCAGGCCTCGAATCTCTGTCCCAATCCGAATGTGTTCTTTGATGTTTCCTGTCCACGTGTCCTTCTCCCCAAATCACTTGCAATCTAAACGGGGAGTGAAGACACTTGTGAAATAAGAGGACCCACAAGATTAGGAGCTGAATTTGAGGATCTCTGACTCCAAGTGCCGCAGGCTGGTGGAGCAGTGGGGTCCGGGTTGGGAAGCTGACACCTGGAGGTGGCGGGAGCCGCAGCAGATGTCTGGAAGGTGCTCCCATGTCCCCCAGGAAAGGAGTGACAGAGTGAAAACGTCGCCTGTGACGTGAGATGGGGCAACTCTGGAGGTCTTTGAGAAGATGAGCATCAGGACACAATGGTGTCGGATGTGCAGAAGAGTAATCTGTGCAGGGCGTGCGGGCTGGGCTGGGGGAGGGGGCAAGGAGGGGTCTCAGCGTCCCTGTGTGGTCAGCAGGGGTCTGAGTCCCCCCTGCGTCCTTCTTTCCTTCCCCTCTTTTATCAAACATTTCACAGGAATAACATGACAGCGATGAGTTATCTTAGTTAAACTCTGGCTGGTATTTTCACCACCTGCTAACATTCTTTGGATTTCCCCCTTCTATTTTGAGGGCAATTTCTTCCAAGTTCTGGACCTATGATATTGCGACTGGTAGAAACAATTGTTACCAATTGAATGACAAAAAATGGGGAATGAAAGAAAAATCTATGAGACAGTCGGTGTGTCTGTTCCCGTTTGCCGGGAAAGTGGGTGCCTGGTGAGGCCGAGCCATGGGGCCTCCCGGCTTCCTGCAGGGACCCTGGGCCAGGAGACACCTGTGCTTCTGAAATTGAAAGCCCTCAGCCCCGGTGGGGACTGTCTCAGTGACCGTAGAAAAGGCGAAAAACACGGGATTTTCTGAGTGCCGATGGCGTGTTGATAACTGCAGTCATCTCTTTGTGAAGCTAGTTCTTCGTACTTGACCTTGGTGGGGGTCTACCCACAGGCCACACGAGGGGCAAGATGGAGTGGAGCCGCACCTGGAGTCCCTGAATCCCCAGCAATCAGGTCCATCCTGTGCGAGAACCAAGGTTCCGTCTTACAGACTTTCATTTCCTTATCCAGTTTTACCATGGTGATGCATTTCATTGCATTTATTAGCATGTGAAACAGATAAGCACAAGGTGAATGATAGAAATCACTAGAAACCCTTCAACCAAAGTAACTATTACCCTTTCATTTCGTTTTCTACCTTTTCTTCTTCCAAAGTGGACATCTGTTGTATCACCCTGCAGCCTATTTTTTCCCTTCAGAGAATAATTTGATTACTTCTCCAGGCTACTAATCACATTTACAACCTGACTTTCAATGGCCGAGTATCGTGTGCCAGTCCACGGCGTGGGCAGAATGCCCGTGTTTGACTGGCTCGCTGTGGCATGTCCTGGTTGTTCTCCATGTCGTGGCACAACAGTGAGGAGTGGGTCTGACAGGCCTCCAGGTGCTGGAGGCCACTCCTCGTGCATCTGTTTCTGCTCTTTTTTCCAGCAGAAGTGCCACCCGCCCTTCTGTTCTGGGAGGTGCCAGAGTGGGAGCCCGGAAGGTGCATGGGTCCCTGGGGAGCAGAGGACAGGGTGTGCCGGAGGGACCTGGGCGTTTGGCGCAGGGTCTGCACCTGTGACATTTATTGCCGGTGCGGGTGTGGCAGTGGCGCCTGGCCCTCTGAGTGGCCTGTGAAGCAGGCTGGGGACAGGGCTCAGAAAGCACCAACAGTTCCCGGAGTAGTGGTTCTGGCGTCATCGAACGCCTTGTCTCTGGCCCAGGGGTGTTGTGTCTCCTTTGACCTGCTGCCTCTCTACTCAGCCAGCACGTGGGGACAGACCTTGGCCTCCACAGCGCGGCATGCAGCTGCCAAGGGAGAGAGGGCCATCCCGTGCATGGCCTGCCACTCACGTGTGAAGACGCTCTCATTCTGGCCAGGCCGTGCCATCGGCCTGATTCGCGGCGTGGTCCGGGTCCTGGTTCTCTGCCCTCCTGGTCAGGCGTGCCTGGTTAGTCATGGTGAGCTGGGGGGTGGCCGCCTTCCAGAGACTCCCGGGAAGCCCGCTGCAGGGGAGGAAACGCGTCAGCTCCCGGGGCCACCTCCCGCCTCCCTGCCCTTTCCTGCCCCACCTCCCTTGGGCTCCGCCAAGGCCTGGGCTTCCTCCAACGCAGGAAGATGCAGAGTGGGCTGAGTCACTCACTCTGAGTCAGCATTTGCTGTTCCTCAGAAAGGGAGCTGCCTGGCCCCCCACACTGCCAAGAGGAGGAAGACGACGTACAGCACATGTGTCCCCTCCCCTCGGAGCTTCCAGGGACAACTGCACGGGGCCTCAGCAACTCCTGCCGTGGAGGGGAGGGGTCTTTGTGCTTGGGGTCCCTCCCGGGGGTGGGCAGGGCCATGAGCCTCAGCCCCTTTGGAAGGACAGATGAGCCATGTGTAGCTCAGTAACCAAGAGCCTCGTGCTGCATGGGGGGAAAGGGGAAACCAAGGCCCAGAGTGGCCCAGCGACCTGCTGTCTTAAAGGAGCTAGCCCTTGGCCACTCCTAAGCTGACTGTCATCTGTCCCTGGCTGTCCGTTCACTGAGGCGCACGTGGAGGGGAGGAGAGGCTAGGCCCCGGCCAGGCAGGGGTTAAGGGGACATGGGACTCTGGGAAGCAGCCTCCCACACCAGCATTCCAAGCGCCGTGCTTTCTGTTCTAAATTCGGACCAGGGAGACGGTTATTTTTAGGAAGCAAATGGTGATGATTAGGGTTTTGAGGTTTAAGTAGTCATTTAGCCATAAAAGCTGAATTCACATGCTGCAGAAAAATAGCATTTTCCTTGCGCTGATGATAGGGTTCCTTCAAGTGCACCCATTGTTCCAAGGCTGCGAGTACTCAACAGAGAAGGGCCTGTGATTAGTCCCCTCCCGGCTCCCGGGGCAGGGCGGGAAGGCGGACCAGCCGCTTGCCTAGAGGGAGGGGCCCGTCTGCACCGCCAGCCCCTGCCCGGACCCGCGATGGTTATGGGTGTTACCGGGAACCGTGCCTAGGTGGCTGCCTTTCTCCTGCTCTGCGAAGGAGCCGCATCCTGGTGGCTCTAACAGGACAGGGGCACGGGGTCCCCTGAGTGCGACACTGCCGACTTGGGCAAAGCTGTGTGCTGAGCCCCAGGTGACAGCCCAGGGCTGAGGCTCCCGGGGGACCTGGTTGCCTGCCGTGGAGTCCGAGTGCAGGCCCCCCACGGGTGCCGGGAGGGGCTCCTGGACTCACAGGGGTGATGAGTCCAGAGGAGAGCCAGGGAGGGGGACGTGCAGGCGGAGGAGACCGCCCTGGTCACTGGGAGCAGCAGAGCCTCGGCTGGGGTGCTGGGGACAGGCTCTGAGTAGCCGCGGCCTGCGACCTATCTCGGGGGACCAGGGCAGGCGGGCAGGTCTGCAGACGGTCAGGCGTGAAGCCCCACGGCACCGAGCTTGTCTGTGGCTTTTTTAGGCCACCCACCTGCCTGTTGCACTCCAGACGGAATTTAACTCCCTGTGCACGCGGCCCGCCAGACAGGCTGTCCTCCCCGGAAAGGCACAGTTCTGCAGATGATGTGCTGGCAGTCATGTGACTCAGCAGAAAGGCAGAGCTGTGGCAGCCTTTGCCTTGGGAAGGGGGTCACTGGGTCAGACTGGTGCCGGGCAGCATGGGCGAGGATGCCCCCCCTCGGAGGAAAGTTCAGTTGGTTCACGGCACCAAACAGGGGCCTGGAGATGGGTCCTCACTCACAGGGGTCTGCACGGAGCCTTGGAACAGCCCTGGCCCTCTCTGCCCCAGAGTGAGGCCACGTCAGACAGTACATGGCCCAGCTCCCACCCACGTGGGGAAGGACTGTTGGCTCAGATGTGCTTGGCCCTTAGGAGAGGTCACAGTGTGACCCCCCCATGGGCTTTGGTGTCCACGCCCACCCACAGTCTCACCTGGGGCAGGTGTGAGTGACCTGCGCTGACCGAGTGTGACCAGGCCCCTGTGCTGAGGATGGAGATGCCTCTGCGTGTCCTCTCCTCAGCCAGCACCCAGCCTGGGCCGTCTGAGCTCCACCTCCTTGGGGCCCGTGGCCACAAGGCAGAGGGGGACCCCACCCTGCCCAGGCCGTGCTGTGGGCCAAGCGCCCATCTGTCTGGCCAGGCAGCAGCTCCCAAGGGCTCCGAAAGGCGAAGAGGATGTAGGGTATGTGACCAGTGGGCAAGCGTGATGCAGGGCTGGCACAGGTGCAGCAGTGGGTGCTGACGGTTCTCCCGCTTCCAGCATTTTCAGGCCTGATGGTCAAGCCCTAGGTGGGCAGTGCTGCCCCAGGCTCAGAGCCTTCCTCTCAGGCTCCCATGGACAGGCGTTCAGTCAGGGGCTGCCCGCTCCGACTGCCTGGCCAGCCTGTGCTCTTCAGGCCGAGCTCTCAGTGTCTATCCCCTGGACACCGGTCCCACCCAAGGCTCCAGGTTCAGGGACGAAGACAGGCAGGCGGGTGCAGTGGCCACAGTTTGGGTGCAAACGCCAGTCCCCCCAGCAAGGCCCCGACCGCGGTGGCCAGGTGGGTGGACCGGGTGACGGCCCGAGGCACAAATAGGTCCGCTGCTGGTGCTCAGTTGCAGATCGGCCACCGCGAGTCACGCGCACTCATGACAGGGATCTGCTGGCGGCCTCCTGGAGGCCCAGTCAGGGTCCCACTCCCCGTGCGGCATTTACGAAGGGGACCATCCGAAGGGAGATCGCCCAGCGAGGGACACGGGGCCAAAACTGGAAGTGAGGCCGAAACGTTGAGTGGACAAGCAGGAGACTCGGCCAGCCAAGGGTGCAGGGCAGTCTGGGGCGCAGTCATGACGGCTGCGAGGAGGGGGTGGCTGTGAAGACCCCAGCTGGGCTGCTTCATGTCCCCATGAGACCTGCGCAGAACCAGCCACCAGGGTCCTTGTTTAGCCATGAGAAACCTGCTGTTGGCACTCTGAGCTGCCTTCCCGCCACTCCTGGCCCGAGGGTGGACCCGAGCCTGGCGCCCAAGACCCATTGCCACTGTCCTCGTAGAGACAAATGCCTGGCCTCTCGCTCGCACCCTCAGGATGGACACCCCCGGCAGGGCTCCCCCAGCACAGGTCCCACAGCAGGAGGAGCGGTGGCGCTCTGGAGCCCCACGCCTGGGGGATTCAGACACGAACATCGAACCACCAGGGTCCGCAGGCCCACCTCGTAGCTGCCCCGGTGTCCACACATCCGCACCCCTGCCCCGTGACCCCTGTGGGCTGCTGCTCCCACCAAGCCCGCAGGCCTGTGCCATGGCAGCCTCTGGGGTGCACCGACGTGACCCCCACGGGGCAGGCAGTGTTTATTCAGTGGCTGGTGTCCCAGGAAGTGACTCTGTCAGGAGGCCCGGGGGTCCACACGGCAGGAGGGAGGGGACACAGACAGTGTGGAGTGGACCGGGGGCTTCCCCACGAGGCCCTGGCAGAGCTGCGCCCTGTTTGCAAGGCCGAGGGGGGAGGCGACACTCCGTCCTACTGTCGCAGAGCACTCGGACGCGGCGGGACGGAAAATGGAGCCATGTGTTTTTTCAGACTGTTTGATGTGAAAGGTTGCAATTAACTTTGTGAAGGCCGGGGTGGGGGAAGGCGGGGGAGGCGGCAGAGAGTGC
This sequence comes from Tonatia bakeri, assembly GCA_004024845.1. Classification (NCBI taxonomy): domain Eukaryota; kingdom Metazoa; phylum Chordata; class Mammalia; order Chiroptera; family Phyllostomidae; genus Tonatia; species Tonatia bakeri. The sequence continues at coordinate 128,022 of PVIA01003383.1, forward strand.
TTAGAGCAGGAAAGAGAGGCGGGCGGCGTCCGGGCGATAGTGGGGCAGGGAGCACGTCTCCTTCCTGTCCAGGCGGAGGGGAGGGGATGGGGGCTGGGAAACCCACAGGCACAAGCAGGAAGTCACCACACGGCCAGGGGCAGAGTCGATGCTTGAGCCCAAAGACTGCACGCGAGGCAGTCTTGACGGTGGGGAGGGGTGCAGGGGGCTGGCCCCGTGCTGGGGGACGTCACGGAGTCGACCGGGGAGCAGGAGCCTTGTGGAGACTCGGGGTTCCCGCTGCAGTGTCTGCTCAGGATGAGGAAGGGAAGGTTCGGAGCAAAGGTCATCGCCTTGCGGGCAGCTGCAGGCGGTCCACCCAGGGTTCAGTTGATGGTGTCCCCAAACGGCAGACCGCCCCGAGGAAGCCCCCGCGGGGCCCTCCCCTCTGTCCGCCCACTGCAGGCCTGATTTCTGACCGAGGCCGGGGTGTCCCCCGCGTGGTGTGGCTGCAGCTCCAGCCAGCGGGGAGTCAGGCCCCTCCGGCCGCACCTGCAAGGACATGACCCTGCCGACCTGGGTGGCTGGGGAGGGGCCGTGTGTCCCTTGGTGGGTGACAACAGTCTGAACATTGAGTCCACACTGAGGCTGGCGGCTGGGGGCCTGACCCTGAAGCAGGAAGTCCCATGGCAGCCCCAGCACATGGCTCGCTGCCCACGGGCCTGTGACGGCGTGGGCTCCAGACACGTCTGTACTGGGGTCTTCTCTCCCACAGGCGCTGCCTCAGGGTTCCGCTGGGCATCTGGCCAGTGACACCCTGACCCCGAGGAGCAGTGCGAGCCTCCCCAGCGGTGCTCGCAGCCCTGCAGGGGGCAGGTCCGCCATCACTGGGGTTGGTGCTGCAGTTGGTGCCTTGGACCCGGCACAGAGGCGTTTGATTTTCTGTTTGTTGGATTGACTGGCTGTTGACTAGGGAAGCATTGCCGAGGGCTGGCCCCTTCTTGTTTGTAGAGAGGGCCGGCCCCTTCTTGTTTGCTCACACAGGAGGCCCCGCAGAAGAGCAGCCACTGAGTGGGCACAACTCCACGTGCCAGGGCTTTGCTCCCCTCCGGTCCGGTGACGTCCTTCCTGGGACGGGTGGGTCAGCCCCGCCGCCCCAGTGGAGGGGAAGGTGGACACCCCACTGTCTGACACCGTCTCCTTTGCCCTGAGGCCCTGGGGAGGTGTCCTCTGTGCTCAGCCCGGACGGAGGGGCATCAAGCGTGTGGCCCTGGTGAGTGGGTGAGGAAGCCCAGACCCAGGGCAAGGGGGCGTGTCCGTCTGCCATCCCCACTCCCACACCCAGTGGAGGGGTGAGGGCGGCTGGGGACACGGGAAGTTGCACGAAGGATGTTCCAGTGCCACCCTGGCTGTAGGGAAGCGCCGCACCTCAGCCGCCCTTCCCAGCGTCCCCCAGACAGCAGGATGGAGTCGGATGGCATGGAAGGATTCCGCTTGCTCAAGTCCCTGGCTGTGCCGCTTACAAAATTACATGCCACCAAGGCGAAGGGCATAGGCCGAGAAAACACAAATCCGAGAGTGATGGAAAACAGGAGAGTGTTTTTATAACCGGGGGTGGGGGGCAGGGGACCCCATCCTCTTTGGAGAGCGCAGAAAACCTGAAGGGCGTGCAGGAGAGATGGGAACTGGCCCCGACAGTGGTGACAGCCACACGACCTCAGGAGTTCGGCAAGGGGAGCAGCAGACGCTGGGGACCCCGGACACCTCTGCTCAGAGTGGGAGAGACGTCGTGTCCCACGCCCTGGAAAGCAGATGGCAGGAAATGCAAATGAACAGGAAGTTTTCAAACGCAGAAATGCAAACGACCATGAACGTTCAAACATCACTTGTGTCACAGAGATCAGGGCAGCCCGAGTGGCTTTCCTCTCCCTCGAGAAGGAAGGACCGACCGAGTTCTCTGTGCGGCGCCAGGAGCCCCCACGTTGGCTTCCAGACCCTCCTGTTGGGCTGGCCGAGAAGGCTGTCGGGTTCCTTTTGTGAAGGACTCGGTTTTCACACTCACCGATGACTCTACTGACGGGTGTTCTGAGTGTGTCGGCTCTCCCACGTGCTAGAGCGTGACTGTTCTCAACTCACGTCTCCACTGGGTCACCGTCGACTCCAGCGGGTCTGTCCGACATGCAGCATCGTCCAGCGAGGAATCTCTAGCTCGGAACATCGCAGACCACTCCTGACACGTTTGCTCAGTCACAGCACCTTCCCCACACACGGGGCAAATCTTTTTTTGTGTGCTTCAGTTGTGTTTTTACCTTTCTTGAAATAATAAAGCATAATATGCCTGGAATGTTGCATATTTTCTTCCATCTTCAGCATTAAAGTGGTTACACAAAAATTTTCCAATTTCAATAAGTTTTTTTCAGTGTAGGGCAGCTGTCACAGCACAATCTAACAAGCTTGTTTCAGATGAAGTTATAGACAACTAAGCCCTACCAGAGCCGTCGTGTGGGAAAGACTGGAGGAACTTTTCGGCTGGCCCCACGGAAGACGGGCCACGCGACAGGTGATTCGGGGGCCAGTTCGCATGTTGACTGTGGGCTGTCCCTCCTCTATGGCCATGGGGCTGGCCCAGGGACCATGGCCGGGGCTTGGAAGACGAAGGCCCAGCACATGTGGACACAAGCCCTCAGGAGACACCTCGGAGGAGGACAGGTAAGGGAGCTGCAGGGACGCCTGTACGCACAGGGGCTCACCTGGAGCCCAGAGATCCAGTGTGTGCACCGCCCCATCACGACGCGGGGGGTGCCATGCTCACTGGGGTCCTGGGAGCTCACCTGGTGCATCTGTTTTCTCTTCGCAGACTGTGTTCAGGTGACGTCCGTGGGGGGTGGGACTCGGAGGTCCTGAGAATGAACTTTCCAGGCGCAGGCCAATGTGGTGGGCCTGCAGGCAGTGACCTGAGCGGTCAGGCGGAGGCAAGGCCAGGCGGGCTGCCCTGCAGTCTGGTCTACCGACTCCTGCAGCCCCCGCGGCCTCAGATGCCGCAGTGCCTCTCGCACTCGGCGGGAGCCCCACAGGTATGCTGGGCCGCGCTGTTCCCCCAGCCTGGGCTGCCCATCCCCTCACCCCTGGGCTGCAGTCCCCTCCCCCGTGGGCACTGGGTTGTGTGTCTGCAGCGGGGCCCCAGTCTCTCTGCATTTCCCTCCTGTCTTCCCAGCCAGGCGGCCAGCTCCCAAGTTGGTGGTTTCCTGGCGGCATCGGTGGCGTCCAGCCTGCGTGGTGGGTGACCAGGCAGCACAAGCCCACAGGGCCCCTTCCAGATGGGCGAGCTCCGTGCCCCGCCTGCCCCCTTGCTATCGGCCTTACACCTGGCTCCCCATGGCTCCCTGTGGGCGGACTGGCCTCCTGGGACCCGGGAGAACAAGTCCCTTTCTGCCGGTGGCCCTGGGTGGGCGGAGCCTGTGCTTGCTCTACCTTCCTGTGCGAGATGCACCGCAGGGTCTGCGACCAGTACCAGGAATCAGTGCAAAGAGCGTTGGAAACAATGAATAATGCAAACGGGACGACGGTGCAGCCCCTGCCACCAGTGGGGTCTCACGTGGTGCACCGCAGTGACTCTGTTTCCAGCCACGGGGAGGACTGGCTGTGGCTGTGGCTGTGCCGCACGGTGGCCTGGGCAGGGGCCTGGGGCTGGTGGGGAAAGTAGGTCACCCCGGGCCAGGCACAGTGGCCTCATGCAGGGCCAGGGCGGAAAACCCAAGTGATGTCTTTATCCAAGTGTCGCTCATAAAAAGTGGCTCCATCGAAAGGCAAGGAGAGGCTTCTGAGTCGTTCCTCAGCTCTTTCATGTGACACATTGACGGGGGGACCTGCTGTGCCAGCGATGGGCAGGTGTGTGGCAGTGTCCAGAGCACCGGGCACCGGGCACCAGGCATGGAGCACTGGGTACCAAGCTGCAGCCCTGGGGAGAGGCCGGGACGTGGGGACAGAACAGCCCTCTGTGGCCCTGTCAGCCCGGGGTCAGGAAGGTGCTGCGGGTGGGGGCCGGCAGCAGATTGGGAGCCCCCGCCCCTCCAGCACTGTGTAGACAAACAAGCAGATGGCAGGTGTCGGCAGGACAAAGAGCCATCTGTGCAGCGGGGCCGACCCCCCACTCTCATACAGGCAGCCCCATGGCAGCCACGCCCAGGACCGCGCCGCCCTCGGCTGGTGGGCCCTCCTGGACCTCGGACTGCGGAGCTGCGGTGCCTGCCCTGCCCCACGAGGCCACTGGCCAGGCTCAGCCGCAGGAGCTGGCCTGCTCAGTCACAGCAGGACCCTGTGTGCTATGCCGACGGCCGTGCCGGTGGGGCCTGGGAGGAGAAGTCTGCTGGGATTTGTCCCAAGCGGCACCCCCTGACCCCTTCCTCTCTTGCTCTCTCCGTGAGCGCGCCAGTCGCCACCCCTGGCCTGGCTGCCCACCGCCTGCGTGTCCCAAGAAGGCAGCCTCTGCCGCAGAGCCCCGGCCCCCGGCCCCCGGCCCCCGGCCCCTGCCTGGTCAGGCTGCGGGGCTGCTCCTGGAGTGCAGGCCTCAGCGGGCGGACGTTTCCCCCAGGGGAACAGGGTTGTGTCCAGGGCCAGGCCGCCCTCAGAGAAGCCTGTGGTGATAGGGCAACAGCACCCTGGATGTTCCGTGAGGGGCTGGCCCCATGGGACTGGCCACCTGCCGGTGCGGCCGCCGGCCCCTGCCACGGGGAGACCCCACAGTGACCTGGCCTTGCTCCCCGGCCTCAGGTCCCAGAGCTGTCGCTGACAAGGCCTCTGGGCTCCCTCCAGCCTGCAGCCCCAGGTCCCGGGACGCTGGACCGTGACTGAGCATTTCAGGCTCCAGTGGTGGATACTCGTGTGAACCGTGACAAAGACGAGGTGCCACGGAAACACGTACATACAAAGACGTAACAGACAGGCCCCCGACTTTATCTGTAACAGACGTGAAGTTATTTCAGAGTAAAGTCAGAGCAGAGGTAAAACAGAAAAGTAGGGAGCGATTCACACAAATTCCATGCATCATTCATGGCGAGTGCACATTGAAGTGGCTGTTAGTGAGCGATCCCCTCACATGGCCACAGGGGCCATGCCCTCACAGCCACACGGAAGGGGCCGTCGTGGTCCCGGGGGAAGTGCGGCCCACGCAGCCTGCGGGGACCCTGCACTCACGGCAGGTGCTTTCTGTGACGTGAGCCCCACCCCCCCGACCCTGCCATCGGGTGGGATTGAGGGACTCGGGAGGCTTCTGCGTTGCGCTTCAGGAACATAATCATTATCACCTGAGAGAAAATAGCCTCGTAAGTGAGCTGACGGGTAGAAGCAGGGGGATTGTAACAGGATGCCAGCCAGCGACGACGTTCACGGTAACTTGGATCTGGAATGTGGCAACTGGTGTTCTGTTCTCCAAGTCGAACCCAAGCACTTGCTATTTGCAGTCATGGCTCAGGGTCAGGGTCAGGGCTCCGTCTGAATGGACTGGCAGTGACAGGCAAGGGGCCCAGGCTCCAGGCTTCATCTGCTTTGAACCGGAGCCGTTGGCAGAGCTGGGTGTCCCCGTGAGGGTCCTGCTGAGTGAGGGGACTGCCTCACAGGTGAGCTACAGTGAGGGAGGTAGTGGCCTGGCCCTGGGTGCCCACCGCTGCCTGGGCTACTCCAAGGAGCAAGCAGAGAGAGGGACAGGGCTTCCCCCCACGATGCCACTGTCCCCTGCTAACGGTCCACAGTGAGCCTATGAAGGTCACAGCTCCAAGGCCCACCCTCCAGACGTGTCAGCAGGGTGGCCCTGGTGTGACTGTCCCTTAGAGGACAAGCCTTTGTGCCTCGGTGTCCCCCGGCCACCAGCACAGTGGGCCCCCAGAGCCGGGGACGCGTGTCAGCGCTGGGCATCCACTGCCAGAGATCGGGCGGGGACTGGGATGGAGCGGGGACAGGGGCCATCGGCGGCGGCCGATGCAGGGAGAAGACACAAGAAAGGAAAGGAGAAGCTGTTCGGAGACAAAGACCGGAAGTGAGCTGGGGTGGAAGAGAAGTGCTGCTTCGGTTTCCAGTCCTCGGAAAGTAGGAGCTCCTGGGAATAATTACAGCAGTTGATTGATTTCCAGCCCATTGTTTTTGTTAAAAGAAGAGTTGGTTTTCCAGTAGACCGCATACAAGGGAATAAACAGTGTCTGGTGTGCTCTTGGTTACAAAGTGACTCCCATCCCCGGCCTTAATGAAGCAGAGACTGGACCGTGTGCAGACGCCAGCCCACCTGTGGGGGGGCCGGTGCTCCAGGGTCAGGGGGCAGACTCCCAGGGCTCTGAAGGGTGCAGGACTGCCCCCAAGCCCAGCGGGTTCCGGCCCAGAGGCAGTGGTGCCGGGCGGGAGAGCTCCAAGCTCGATGGGCGGGTTCTCCTACGTCTGACCACGTCCTGTGTGGCCTCAGAGCAGCAGGTTTCCTCCGAGGTGCTCAGTCACGGGACCAGAGGCCACCGTCCGCGCCCTGAGACCAGGCTACCTTTCGGTCCAGATGCCCGGGCAGGAGGGGCGGGACCTCGGCCGAGGCTCCTTGCAAACTCAGGCTCTGCCTTCACTGCTGCATGCACTGGGGTCCAAAGAGTAAATGCTAGTGTCTTTCTGGAACTCGCCCCAGGGGACGGGCCCTGTCCTGGTCAGCGCAGAGGAAAACTGCTGACCAAGTCCCCCACAGTCCCTGAACTCTGTCTGTGACCTTCCCACCGGGCTTCGTGACTGTGGCCCACGGTTATGGGGCCCGTGAAGGAGCAGCGTGCACCCGGCACTGGGCATCCTGGACAGCCCCACAGGGGCTGTGGGGTGAGGGGAATGGAAACAGGGCCTCTGGCCTCTGGGCAGCTATGCTGCACCCCGGGGTGGGTGGGGGTACCGGGGACCTGAGCAGAGGGGACACGAGGGCGCAGGGAGGGCAAGGCAGGCCCGCCGGGCTCTGTCCTGTGGCTGTGTTTGCACCCTGCTGCTCTGCGACGCCTGAACATTTGGACAGCAGGCTGCCTGGGCTTCACTGCGCTGGTTCCAGGCCGTTTCTCTGAACTCGGCGTCATCAGCGCAGGCCGCCTGCCCCGCATGCGTGTGCTTCCTTGTGGGGCCGCTGTGACCTGGGACAGAAGTCGTGGGAAGACTTCTGTCTTTCCCTCAGATGGCCTGTTTTCACAACCTGAACAAACACTCAGGTGAGAATGGTGACCCCCCCAAGGGTGTGTGGGCCACGCCTGTTCATTCCCCCGGCCCGCCCAGGGAGGGCCCGTGCGTCCCCGCAGAGGGGGGAGTCTGGACACCCAGCTCTGATGGCAGAGGGGTCACCTGGGCACCCATGGGCCGAAGGAGCCCGGCTGTCCCGGAGCCGCATGCCAGCAGGGCGGTCAGCCACGAGCCACACAGGACAGCCCTGCGGTCACCCTGGTTCACCCAGAGGCACCAGGCAGAGCTCGGTGGCTTTTTGCGAATTAGCTGCCCTCGAAGGAAGGAGGCGGTGTGCAGCGGACATGAGGCCCTTTGCCTCTCTGGCCCCTCGTTCTCCTATTTCCAGCCCGTCCCGTGCAGAGGTCCCCAGTGCTGGGCAGCCCCGTTGGAGCACCGGAGCCACCCACCAAGGGTCCAGGAGTGGCGGCTTCCCTCAGAGGCTGCAGATGCAGCTGCTGCGTGGATGGGGCTGTGTGGCAGGAGCGAGCTCACAGATGTTCATGCTCCTGGGCTGTGCAGAGAGGAAGTGAGGCCTGACCACAGCGTGCGCCCGAGTTCGCAGACCAGGGCTTCCTGCGGGGGGACCACTCCCAGGGGGTCACACCTAGACTCTGGAGCCGGGCGCGCTGCCGAGCCTGTGTACCTGTCTGGAGGGGGCCCCCAGGACAGCTCGGGGTCCCAGGGCAGAGCCCCTGGGGCAGGGCTGGGGGAGCTGGGTGGGTCAGCGGCAATGGGAGTGATCTCCTGGATGGGAGGTTGCACCTGTTTTGGTTTGGTGGCTCATTCCCGGCATGCACAGCGAGTGCACAGTGGGCCTGCGAGGTGCGATGCTGGGGGCCGTCTGCCCTGGCCCCCAGGGCTGGCAGGTCCACGCCTCGTGCCCACGCGCAATCTGCAGGGTGACTGGGACACCTTTGTTTCAGCTGACGGTTCTGGGAACTGGGCAAGTTTGGAAACCTTGGCCCACATCAGGAGCACCTTGGCTCAGTTAAGCAAGGGCGGGGGGGTGGGACTGGAGTCACATGTTCACACAAAACGAGTTCTGTGCAAACACGTGGCCCGGCCAGCAGCTGCAACCCTAACACCTTCCAGATGCACAGAGCGCTCACTGCCGTCCACCCACCCAGAGCCCGGCCCCACCCAGGGACAGTGGTCTCAGGGCCCAGAGCTCTTCTTCTTCGTGGAGCTGGAGGGTGGAGGTTATCGGGGCTCCTCGGGGCCCAAGAAGACACCCCTCGCCCCATACCACCACTTCCTCCGCATCTGAGGCTCTGCATGTCCACTCACGTCTATGACTCCAGGCGGCCCCCTCGGCATGCCTGTGCATCTCGAGGACAAGCAGACACCCCATAAACCAATGCACAGAGATTCCTGCAGAGGCCCTGGACAGCCAGGAGTGTGACTGTGGCCCTGCCCACTCCTGCCACCCTTGGGCCCAGAAAGGAGGGACCCATGAGTCAGTGCCCGGGGCCCGGGGGAGATGGGCTGCCCCCAGAGCCACATGCACGGGCTGCGTGCACTCACTTCACGAAGAAACACGCCATCGGTGCCACATAGGAAGCACGGAAGCACTCTGGGGCACCAGGCCCTGGATTAATCTCTCCATGTGCTGTCCCCTTGTCCCCCTCAGCCCTGTGGCCCCGCCTCTGGGTCAGGGGTCCCTAGTTTCCGCTTGTCCTGGCTGCCGGGCCCTCAGCCTGAGCAGAGCTGAGCAGCGCACCCAGGCCCGTGTGGGGCTCCTGGAGAGATAAACAATTTCTCTCTGATGTTTATGCAATGAGCGTGGCCCAGCTGTGGCCTGCTGGCTGCTGAGCCTCAAGGTCTCTCCATTTTCATGGCTGGAGTGGGATGGTGGGGCCTCAAAGCAGGGTTGGGGTGTGTGGGAGCAGGAGCCCCTCGCTTCCCTCTGGGCCCTGGCCTCATGGGGTCCTCACTTCCTCCTCACCTTTGCCACAGCTCCCCATCGTCTAAGGGGGTCACCACCCCACCTTGACCGGGCTACAGAAGCCCCTTGACGTTGGTGAGGTGCCCACCCTGAGTCCTGGTCTTGAGCTAGGTGACAGGTGCTGCGTGCGTGGCCAGCAGGCACCACAGTCCTGCAGGTAATCCCAGCAGCCAGACTCTTGCAGGCTCGACACACCCAGGCTCTGACCCGGCTGGCCGGCCACACATCACCCTGTTCATACGGCACGTGGGGCACGCGCACGGGTTACGGCGCCTCCTGTAGGCTCCAGGCTGAGGGTGCAGGGCTGCAGGCCGTGGCCTGCTTGCACTCGTCCTGCTGGCAGCTGCTCCATGCCTCAGGGCGTGAGGGCCCGCCTCCTCCCCAGGGCTGCGCCTGAGCACCCGCTCCCAAGACAGAGCCCAGCAGTGGCACCCCTGAAGCCACGCACACTTTCACATTCCTTCCCGGCTGCTGCCTGGTGCACAATGCCATGACTCGGCTAGAGAGACTGGGGCAACAACAAGGTGCTGAGTCGCAGGGATGGGTCACGGGCAGGCACTCAGAGGGACGTCGTGTCTGTCTTCAGACTGGCCACACGGAGTGCTGAAGCCAGCCAGACAGGCGGCTGCAGCAGAAGGACACAGTGCCAGCTTCCCTCTGAGGCCAGCAGTCCCCAGGCCGACGGCTGTGGTGGGCGTCTACACCTGCTGCTGGGGTTGGAGCCTGGGGAGCGCTGGGCTGGAGGGGTCTCCACACTCAGAGACACACAGCCTGGCCCCGCACTGCTAGAACTGGGGGTTGCACGGGGTGTGAGGAAATCATTAGGTCTATTAACACAAACTCACTGTAAGAAGTTCATTGCAACATACTCCGTAACAGGGAAAAGGGCGGAACCAGAAAATGCTTAAATGTGCCGAGGCTCCAGGGCAGGAAATTCCGGAGTCGGCAAAGGTCAAGAAGGCAGCCCAGCAGAGGGCTGGACCCCAAGGCGGGGCTCCAGGGCCCGCCCGTCCGCTAACCTGTGTGACCCCAGCACGTCACGTGCCCTCTCCGTGCCCTGGCCCCTCACGGCCTGTGGGGTGGTGACGGCACCCGGCGAGGCCACAACTGTCAATGGAGCAGGAAGCCCCCGGCCGGCACGGGTGGCTGCCTGTGAGTGACACCCAGTTCGCGATGTTGTGTTTCCTGCTTTGAAGTCACACGCCAGTTAGAAGACATGGATGGGAGGTCGTACCTGCACGGAAACAGACAGATGGCAGAGGGACAGACAGACGTGCTGTCTGGTGTGGGGAAGGCCCACGGCAGGGGCGGCCCGGGAGGGGTAGTCCCCGTCTTCGACCCCCAGCAGCGCTGGTCTGTGTCTCTGCTCCTGGCAGCGAACAGGTGCTTCCTCGACGGTGAAAACCAGCGCCAGCGTCCGGGAAACCTGCAGGCCGTCCCTGCAGGACTCCCCACCCCATGTCCTGGAACTCCTCCCGTGGGCAACAGCCTCCTCGGTGACGGGCTGACGACTGTCCACGCCGTCCATTTCAGGGTTTCCCCCGAGTCACGCCGCGCAGTTTTAGGCAAACTCGGCAGAAGTGCTGTTTTCATCTCCTTTTTCCTTTGCCTCCCCCTCCCTTCCCTTCACCTCGGCACAACCACTCTGTCACGGAACTCCGAAGGGAGATGGGCGCCTGTAACGCCGCGGTCTCTGGCCCGGCCCCAAGGGGTGGGCACGTCGGGGGCCCGCACACAGGGGCTGCGTTTCCACCTCAGACCGTTGGATCAGACACGTAAATGCACTTCTGCAAGACCCCAGCCGGGAATCAGCCACAGCTTTCTGATGTTCGGGGCTGTTTGTGGCCCGGCACCTGGGCCCCCGCCCTCGGACCATTGCACAGAGCGGGCCCTCGCTGCCAGGCAGCTCCATGACCCCCTCCCCTGAGCTCCGGGCTGGGCCAGGCCCCTCCTCGGTCCTCACACACAGGGACAATGTCTCCCCGGCTCCCAGCCTCTGTGTTGCCACCAGCCCAGGAGCACACGGGACCAGGGGCCTGATTTCTCGCTGCTCCACTCCCTCTGCCCGTGGTCCAGGCCTCCTGGCTGACCACTTGCCCTCATGTTCTCCCTCATTTTCCGACGCTGGGGTCCCCCCAAAGACCCGAGGTCTGTTTCTCACAAAGCCACCACCATCACACCTTCCCCAGGTGGCCCCGAGTGGAACGGACCAGCTGGACATGAGCGGGTCCCAAAGTGATTCTTTAACCAGCACATTCTGCCCCAAGGCACAGGCTGGACGGACCGTCTGGGCACTGCTGGAAGGACACAGGCCCTGGGACCCCAGCAAACCAGGCTCCCGCCACGGGGACAGCCACGAGCCACGGGGAGGGCACATGTGTGCATTTGTTCTCGGTTCGTTCCCACCCCCACCCCCCGTGTTCTCACGTGAAGCTCATGCTCCAGCCTGGCAGGTTCCCTCATGTCTCGGCTCCCTGGCCCACACTCCGTTCTTTCTAGAAGTGCCCGCCCCTCACACCGTGGCCTCCTGCCATGGTGCAGGGCGAAGATCAATGCTCTTCTTTGCTGGAGATGCTGCCCCGCCCCCGTCTGACAGGCTGCCTGAGGTTGTCCCCAGACGCTGGTGGTGCTTGGGTCCCGCGAGGTCAGGAGCTGTGTGGGCCAGAGCCTGACCCTGCGTCCCTGTCCCTCTTTGCTCCTGCTCAGGGGCCGGAAGTCGGATGCTCTGGGCCGCCTGCGCCCCGGACTCCTGCTCGAGTCCTGACTCCTGGGGGTTCAGAGAGCGCTGTGTGTGGCGATGGTCGCAGAGCACTGACCTGGTCACGCTTGGCGGTTGGGGTGCGAGGGGGTCCACTGTGTTTCCCCCTTACTCTCTCTGTCGCCTGGGGAGCGGGAGAAGAGGCAGTGGTGAAACCACTGGGACCAGGGCCCCTGTGCCCCGGGGCCTCGTCTGCCTTTTGGGCAGGGACATGAGCTTGGCAGTGGGTGCAGGCCTCTGCCTTGGCTGTCGTTGGGACCACAGGCATTTTCTAGCCTGTTGTGCAATGAGTTTTCTTACCTGAATTCCCCTGGCAAGAGGCTGCCAGAGCCTTCCCTTAGCTTTACCCAGAGCCCCGGCCACACAGCGGCCACCCCAGGTGGCAGGCTCCGGGGTGAATGGTGTCACCGCACAGAGTCTCTCCCTTTTCCGTAAGACACGAGCCTGGGGCTGCAGGAAGCTTCCTCATCTCGAGAGGAGGGCGGTGCTGTGTGATTCATCGCTGTTTTCTGCGGAAATACTTGCTGGCGTTCCTTGATCTTCTCGGATTCCAGGGACAGTGCTCAGCCGTTTGCAGCTCGTGCCCCCCCGCGCGGACGGCCCATCATTTGCATTTTCTTCGGGAGATGCAGGTCCTGCAGTCGGTCCCCAGGAGCCCACGCTCCTGGCCCTCCGCTGCAAGTCCCAGCTGGCCCCCTTCCCTCCCATCCGTGTGTTCTTATCAGCCTGAAAGGTGGCCAGCCAGGTTCTAATGGAGCATTCAGGCAAGAAGAAGGCTGGCAAGCCGGGTGGCGGGAGCTTGAGACCAGACGCTCCAGAGGCAGACCCTGTGAGGACCCCCCGCCCCTCCCCCCCGTGCGGCTTCTCCTGGAGGGTCCTCCCCACCCCATCTCTGCCCGGTGCCAGCACGGCCCACGGGCTGACACGTCGGCCTGGGGCCAGCGAGTGTGGTTGCACAAGGTAGAGACACTCCTCAGAGGCGGCGCTGTCCCGACACGCGCAGGTGTGGCTGGGGAAAGGTGAGCAGTGCAGGGGTGAGGATGCCGGAGGGAACAGGCAGTGTTCTGGAGGCCCGCCACCTGGGTGTGTGGGGCCTGGCACGTTCCTCCCCGGAGGGTGCCTGGAGCTGGCCCTGGACCGTCTCCGTGTGGCGGCCCCAGGCCCAGGAACGCCGGCGGCCCAGCTCGACCATGGGCATCTGTCCGTGCCCCTCTGTCCCGTGACTCCTTTCCAGAGAGCTGGCCGACCGGACAAATGCGAAGGAAACGGCACATACCTCCTGGAAAAGGTCACAGTGCCTCCTCTGCTCTCCCAGCATCGAGGACAGAGGGGCCTTCTGATCAGACCCTGGGTCCCAGTCCACTGAGGTCACTGCATCAGATCGCCACCCACGAGGGCTCGTGAGCACGCCTCGATGTCTGGAGTCTGGAAGTGCAAGGTCAAGGTGCTGGCAGACGTGCCCTCTGTGGGGTCCTGATACAAGGACACTGACCCCATTCAGGGGGCTCTGCCCTCCCACCCTCATTGCCTTCCAAACACTCCACCTGCTGACTCCTCTTCACTGCGGGGTGCGAATTCCACTGTGTACGTTTTGGGGGCCATTTCAGGGGCCCACATGAATGCCCGACCGCTAAGGTGTGGAGGTGCCGTCCTGCCCACAGTGAATGGGATTGAACTGAGCCAAATGCTGTTAAACTTTGTGTTGTGTTTCTTCCATGGCCATTCCCCCTTGTGCACATCCTCCCTCCTGCCGTCACCACACAGTGTCCTCGAGTCCCTTTTCCTTGTTGCTCGACTGAACCAAATCTTTTCATGAACTTCAAGTAAGTTTCCTTCTTCGATAGAAATTCCTAAGACTTTGTTTCTACCCAGCGGCACAGCCGAAAGCCCACAGACTGAAAAGGGAGGACTGGCCACAAGTGAGGCCCACATGGTGGAGGAGGCGGCGGCTCTGTGCTCCGGGGACAGCTCCTGGGGCTGCGAGTGTCCCCTGCTTAGCTGTAAGAAGCGCTGGCCTCAGTTCAGACCCAGTTCTGCCGATCAGAACGCATGTGGATCTGAGTAAGTAGCTGAGCTTTGCAAGCCTGTTTTGTTGGAGACGTGACATGGAGATAATGCCGCCGTTTCCCGGGTTGCGGTACAGAGGAAACAGGGCTGGTATGTGGGGACCTGGCCCCTGGTGCTCACTCCCGAGGTCCCCGGGCGGGAGAACCTGCGCCCGCGGATCAAATGCCCTGGCGCACTTCAGCCCCTGGTGCCGTTCTGCCCATGGAGCTGTTGCCTTGCCCCTCACACCTGCAGGTGGCCACACTACTCCTGGGCAGTGAGGAGTCAAAGCTGGGCTGTCTGTGCAGGCTCCGCCCACTGCTCTTGTGAATAAAGTGTAGGCTCCGCCCACCACCCTTGTGAATAAAGTGCAGGCCCTGCCCACTGCCCTTGTGAATAAAGTGAAGGCCCCGCCCACCACCCTTTGTGGATAGTTTTATGGAACAGGCTGTGAGCACAGCTGTGCCCGCCGTCCATGCCTGCTTCCATGCTGCAGTGGCGACGTGACCCTGTGACCTGTTCTGGTTCCCCAGACCCCACAGCACGATGCTGCCCCAACCACTGACTCTGGGTCTCCCAGCAGGACGTCAGGTGTCCCCCGAATCCACGTCTTTGCGTTCGGTGTCTCTGGCGGTGAGAGGACCGAGAGGACCGGCGGCAATTACTCAGAGCAGAGACAGAATCGCTCCTCTCTGTCCCCGCCCCCCACCCCCAAAGCCATGCTCTGCTCGGCTGTGAGCCCACGGGCGAGTACACTGAGGTGGAGGAGCGCTCGCCTGGTAGCTGCCCCTCCGCCCCTATTCCTGGGGCTGCTGAGGCTGCCCCTGCTGGGGGCCGAGTCCCCCCAGGCCACTTCCCCGGCCAATGGCTCTCAGGCACCTGTCAAGACGGAGATTTGGGTGGTATTTTAACTTACACGCTCATTTCCAGGGGCCCCACTTGGTAAAGAGTGAATCAGCCTTCCTGACCCTCAGGCCCTCACTTCCATCTGCCCCCCCCAGGAGCAAACCCAACACTTTGGGGTGTCCGGCCTCCACCCTCCCTGATCTCCCTGAATCAGTTCTCCTATGAAACCGCCTTCTTCAGGGTGGGAGTGGGTGGGGCTTGTTTCTTACCTGGGAAGATAGTGATGTTCAGCTTTCACATTCTGAGTGTGGGTATGTGTGGTGGGCAGGTGGCTCAGAGGACACACGTAGGGGGCCCTTCTGTAACCTCATCACAGGAAAGCCCAGCAATAGGGTGCACACAGCTGTGCATCGGGACCTGACAGTGGACAGCCTCATGCCTTGGGAAATTCCACAAAATCACTGATCAACACTCTTCACCATGTCGAGGTCGGGCAGGAGGTGAGACTGAAGGACCATCTCCGATGGAAGGAGGCCACATGCAGTGTGCACAGGGACCTCAGTGGAGAGGGGCACAGGTCCACTCGGAGGTACCGGTCCAGGCCCAGGGCTGCCTTGCCCCTGCCCGCACCCAGCACCGGGGATGCCAGAGGGTAGGGACATGCAGCTGTGTTGCTGGGACTCTTCTCGAAGACTGACACTAGTGCCACGTAGACAGTTAAAGAACAAAGACGACTGACCTCACTCCAAGTCCCCATTGCGTCCCTGGGGACCCAGATGCAGGCGATGGGGGTGAGCTCCCTGCACCTTTTGCGCGTTAACCTCGGTCAGGTAAATCCGGAGGGACCTGTAGCGTTCGCTCCTGTTCTGACTTTGTTCCCGTGGAGCTTAGGTGAGCAGGGACCTGCGTCTCCCCGGATGGGGCCCCAGGGGGACGGGCAGGGCGCCCGCATCTCTGTAAAATGCCCCAGGGCACTAGGGAGTAGAGCGCCTGTCTTGTGAAATGCACTTGAGGCTTTGGGGGAATTCCCCGGAGACCTGAGATGTGACAGATGTCAAGGTGGTGACCTGCACTCGTGCCCGGGGTGGGGAGGCGTGCAGGAGCCCAGGGGCCACGTGCAGCAGAGTGAGCAGAGCCAGGAGGGGCCGGCGTTGTCCCGTCACCCACACCCGGTGGCATCGGGTGCTTGGAGCTCAGGCAGGGACCCGGCAGGCCAATGGTGCTTCTCTGGTTCTCGCCTCCTTCCAGGGTCACCGCAATCATGTCCTTCACAGCTGGCTCCTGAAGCGGGACTGTCCAGCCCGACACTCGGTCGACTCCTGCTGTGAGGGGCATCTCTGGCGGGAGACACACCTGCCCCTCCTCCTGGAAGGCCCTGTGCCTTCAGCTCCCGCTGAGTACCTGCCACTCCCTGTGCCCGGTGGTGGCTCCATCTTCATCTGGACTGTGACGAGTCATGTCTGCTGGCTGGGTCCACATCTGGCCACAGACCAGGAGCCCCAGGATGGTGACTGGCCTGTGGTAAGCAGAGCCCGTCCCTGGGGTCCCCGCCCCGGTGCTGCCTGTCCCTCCACCTGGCTGCTCACTGCAGACTCAGGTCACCCGGGCCGTGTTCTCACTCCCAGCCTCGCCCAGGGCAGGGGTCACACTCTGTCCTCTGTGCTGGGTGAGCGCTCACGCCGCAGCCCCGCCGCGGGGCCTCTGCCACTGGCCGTGTGAGGCCCTCTCCCACCTCCTCCTCCCACCCCCAACCACAGCCTCTTGCCCTGTCTCCGCCAGGGGCCTCCTCGTTCACCCAGCACGAAGCCACCTTCAGTCTGGCTTTCAGACCCCTCATAGGTCTGCCCAGAAGGGCCACCTGTGCCCCCTCTGTTCGGGGTCCCCCCGACTGTGGCCCTGGGGCAGGCCCATCCAGTCGGCAGGGCACCTGCCGGTGCAGCCGGGGACAGGAATGGGGCTGAGGAAGGGACGGCACCCCCCTGCTTCCGGAGCTCCCACACAGACAGGCTGTGTGGCTGGTCGTCCAGGGCGGTCCCCAGCCACACAGGCCGCCGGAGGGCGGGAGGTGGCCTGAGGGTCAGCCGTCAGGTGCCCAAGGGCACTCCTCACTCCTCAGCTCACCCAGGACATCGTCGTCCCCCATCCCCGTGACAGTGACCAAGTGGCAGGAAGCGGCTTCTTGATGGTGGTTGATGAACACCAGCTGTTTCATGCAACCATGAAGGTGCCAGACTCTGGGTCATGCTTTGGGAATGGAATGTTTTAATTGAGATATTTAGCTAAAATAAACAAGACTTTTCACA
Organism: Tonatia bakeri; assembly: GCA_004024845.1. Taxonomy (NCBI): domain Eukaryota; kingdom Metazoa; phylum Chordata; class Mammalia; order Chiroptera; family Phyllostomidae; genus Tonatia; species Tonatia bakeri. The sequence continues at coordinate 145,120 of PVIA01003383.1, forward strand.
ACATCTTACTTGCTGGAAAGTTAGGATCCTGGAAACCTTCACAGGGTCAGGCACCAAGAAAATTCTCAGAATGCCACAGTTTCCAGCTGGGAATGGGCAGCAGGGGAGTGAGGGCCAAAGCAGCGAGCCCCAGGCTGACATCCTGCGGTGGGGCCTCCCGCGGGGACGGGTGGGGGCCAGGTGCATCCTGGGACGGGTGCTGAGCTCCCAGCCTCCGCCCCCCCCCGCCCCCCCCCCCACGGACAGGCACCGAAGGCCAGGCCCTGTCACTGGAGGCAGTGAGAGGAGCTGAGGGTTCGAGCCAGGACTCCCGCCTGAGACTGGACGTGCTGGGCATGCTGGGCCAGAGGCTGCGGGGGCTCGGCACCCCAAGAAGGCACCCAGGCCCACGCTGCCTCGCTCACATCGCGAGCTCGCCCGGTCCCTAAACCAAACACAGCCCAGTGCTTAGGGTTATTGACACATTGCGGGGTTTCTTACGTTATTAGTGAAGAGCCAAGTAAACTTTATATTGCTTGCTAATGAGGAACTATGAATTTGAGTGAAGGTCAGGTTTAAACAGGCTCTGTGCTGCGCTCTTCAACAACGGACCAAGTTAAAGAGGCTGTTGGTCACCCGAGACTCATGTGGAGCCACCGCGCAGAGCCCGTGGGGTTCTGTGACCCACCCTGGGGAGCCGCACAGATGGGAGGAGGGGCTGCGGGGTCTGCGCCGTACACCAGGCGCACTGAGCCACAAGGCCTTTGGCCACGGGTGCTCGGGAAGCCCCCCACCAGGCGTTGCTTGACGTGGGCTCTGAGGGACATGTCTGCCCAGCGCTGACCCTGCCTTGTGGACTGGAGGGCGTTGAAGGCAGGCCTGGCTGTGAGCCCACCCGGATGGGCTCCTTCAGCTCCCACGAGGGTCTGGTCTCCTTTGAGCCCTGGACACACTGGCCATGCTCCTCCGGCCCAGGTTGCAGGTGTGGCTGGTCAGCCACACAGGCCTTGACTGCCAGTGACACCCAGCTCCCGGGTGACTTGCTTCCTCACCGTCCTGTGGAGCCCCTGGTGACACAGAGGCTGCCACCCTCCTGGGTGACCCATAGCCCGGCAGTGGGCCCCACGCGCCACGTCTGCCGTGCACATCCCGGGAGCCCCGAGGACCTCGTGTCCTGTGCTCCCGATTCCGAGATGGGCTCAGAGCGGCCGTGGTGTGGGAGCTCACACACGCACACAGGCTGTGGGACCGCTGGGTGAGTTGCTGGGGGGCTTAGTTAATGGTAAAAAATAAAATGTGTTTGAGACCAGGAGCTGTGGCTGGCGGGCCTGTGCGGCAAGAGGGACGTGGGGGTTCGGCGTGCCTCAGTTTACCGACGGCGCTCAGGAACGAAGGGGATGCTGGTTGTTTGGGCAACATGGGTCTTTGTTGTCAGAGGGAACGGATCAGGGACGTTCCCGGCACCCGCCCAGACTCGGGGCCTCTGGATCCCCAGAGGCTGCCTGAGTGGAGCGGGGGTGGAGTGGGGGTCCTAGTTACTCGGACCGAACGTGCAGCTGGCCTCTGGCTCCCAAGATGCCGCCCCGCCCCCGCCCCGCAGGCAGGACCAGCTGCACAGGGACAGAGCCAGCAGCCGGGCTCTGTAAATATTTACGGGGACGTCGGGGCTGCCTGACGTGGGGCTGTTGCAACATCGCAAAATAAGCTAGAAATTGAGCTGGTAAGTTCCCGAAAATCAGATGGCAGTAGCAGCATGGGTGCGCGCGCGTGTGCATGTACAAAGATGCACACACACACCTGTGCATAAATGCATGTGTGTGCACATGTGTACACCCACGTGCCCACATGCAAACAAGCACATATGGCATGTGTGACAACTGACTCCATACATCCATGTTTGAATGTGGTACATGCACACACAATGACACATGTGCCCATGTGTGGGCACGTGCACACATGCACACGTGGTGGCGTGATGCATATGTTCATGTGCAAACATGTGAACACATGATCACGCATGGCTGCACGTGGCACATGTCCACCTGTGCATGTGTGTGCCTGGTGATGCACACACGTGTCCATGTGTGGAGGTGTGTTGAGCACACCTGTAGATTTGTTCAGGGTTAGGGGGTGACGGCAGCCCCTGCACTTCAGAAAGACCTGAACCATTGGCAGGCGTGGGGGGCCCTGAGGTGTCAGTCCCACGTGCGCTGCATGGCACAGACCTGGCCGGGCAGGCACCTTTGAGAAGGGTCCTGTGGGGGTGACGGTGGAAAATCCGCAGCCAAGGTCATGTGAGGGCTCCACACCCGCACACCAGGGTCACTGACTGAGAGTGCCCTCCCTGTCAGGTAGCACCTCCTGTCTTTTGGGGACGGTGGCCTGTGGGCAGAGCTGGGCTGCTCCCTGGCCCCTGTGCTGGGGGAGGCAGGGCTACCGGGGAGCAGATGCCTGAGGGCCCAGCTCCCCCATCCTGGCTGGGAGGGTGGGTGGGCTCTCCCTCCGATGTCACCGAGGGCCCCAGCTCCCAGCACAGCCGGGCTCTGCTCACCTCTGCGTGACATCCCTGCTCCCGGCAAGGGGCCCGGGACTCCACCGTCTCTGAGCCACAGTTTCCTCAAGTGTCAAAGGTGAAACACGCCGATGTGTCCTGCCACGTGCATCTGCCATGGCGGGGGGGGGAGGGGATGCAGGACTGCCCGCCTGAGCCATCGTCACGAGAGCACTCTGAAGCTCGGCAGCTCAGGGGTGAGTTTGTAAGTTCCAGTGCACAATCCCATGTACTGATGTGTTAAGTCTCAAATGTGCTCACAGGCGCACAGTGGCACCACCTCCCGCCACACTCAGCACGCGTGCACACCTGCACGCCCCGACTCGAGCAGGCGGGCCCCAGGGCCAGGCGTTTGGCAGTGGGCACCATCAATGAGGGACAGGCTCCGTGGAGATGACTCAGCATCCGGGTGCTGGCGGAGGCGGGGCTGAGCCCCAGGTCCCCGGGCGGGCCGGTCACCCTGAGACTCACCCAGGAATGCTGCCTGCAGCTTCCAGAGGCTTCTGGACAAGGGGCAGGCCTCTCACTGTAATGCAGATCCTCCAGGAAGCCCAGGCCAGGCCAGACTGCTCCCTGGCTGCTGTGTGGGGTGCCTTGCCCCCCTCCCCGCCCACCCTGCTGGGGTGCGGGTGCCATCTGAATGGACGAAGGTGGGAGAAGCAAAGCTGAACCCCAGTCTGACCACCACGAGCACCCAGAACTGAAGGGAAGCCATCTCTCCCGCTCTGCACAGGGCGACCCACGCAGTCCTGGGGCAGCGGCCCTGCCGTGGCCACGCACCATGCTCACACCCTCTTCATCGGGGGCAGCGTAGTCACCAACTGACCTGCTGATTAGGACAGTCGTCCTGTGTGCACACACTTGCATAGTCTAATGAGGTCAGAGGCACATGGCAGCGATTACTCACCACCCGGAGGATGAAAGTCAAGGTTCTGGCAGCCTCATCCCTGCTCAGGGCTCTCAGCTCCTCCGAGGCTCCGGGGGGGGGGGGGTCCCAGACCTGCGGCCCCACCAGGCTCGGTGGCCGGCTCTCTGCTGGGGCCTGTCTCAGCTCCCTCAGCCAAGCTCTGTGCTCTGCTCCGTCCCTGGGGCAACCAGGGCACCAGGCGGGGTGGGTGTCGAGGGGCAGTGGGTGGCAGGTGCTGGGAGCTCTAGCCTCTGCAGAGACTATTCGCTCCTCGTACTCACTGGCTCCGCTGAGCCTTTATCCAGACACAGGACGTGGGAATTCCAGTCGGTCAGGGAGGAACAGAGATCTACACGGAAAACCGAGATCAAATAGGAACCGAGACCCTTCTTATATGACAACATCGCAGGCCAGAGACTCACACACCTGTACTGATACACACATGACCCGCAATCCCACATGTGACCTGCGCCCCCACACGTGACCCATAGTCTTGCATGTGACCTATGGCCCCACACATGACCTATGGTCCCACATGACCCACACCCCACGTGTGACCAGTAGTCCCACGTGTGGCCCGTGGTCCCACACATGACTCATGCCCCCACACGTGGCCCCACATGTGAACTGTGACATCATATGTGGACTGTGATCCCACATGCCCCATGCCCCACATGTGACCAGCAGTCCCACACGAACCATAGTCCCACACGTGGCCCGTGGTCTCACATGACCCGTGGTCTGCAGGGACATAGCTGCTGGTCTTGGGCCGAACCTGACTCAGGGCTGCTGTCATTGCTGCTCAGCCTATCCCAGACAGGGGTGGGGCCACCACGCAGCAGGCTGCCATTCAGTAACTAAGTTGCTGATTAAACTTCAAGTTACAGTAACTGACTAAAACACTGTTCACAATGATCAAAGCAGTTTCACACACAGCTCCTCGTCGTCTGTCCCCAGGTCCTGGCGAGCTGCGTCATTTTTATCCCCAGGACCTGGGAGGAGAGAGGCTTGAAGTCACCCGTCGGCACAGGGTGGTCGAGGCCTTGTCGTTTGTTCCCAGCCCCGCGGTGACTTGCATCCAGACGGGCCGACAAGCAGAGCAGTCACCCGCAGGCTCAGCCAGAGCCCTTGGGGGGCCGGCGTTCCTGCTCCACCCCAACATGTGGACGTGGGAGAAGACACAATGTAAAACGCGCTGCCCGAGCCTTTGCAAGTGCCGGCCCGAGTCGTCGGGCAGCCCCACACCGGCCCGAGCAGGAGTTGGCTGCTGTGGGGACTCGGCGGGTAAACTGAGGTGGCGCCCAGGCGGGTCCCCACATGCACGGCCTTGAGGACGTCCCCCACGTCGGGGCTCCGCCCCAGGGCCAAGGTGACCCGGGCGGAAGGAGCCTGAGCACCAGGCGGAGGAGGTCCTGGAGCCCTGGCAGGTTCGGAGAGGGGCGGTTCCTGACAGTGCTGTGGGCAGGGCAGGACGGGGCGCACCACCCGGGTCTGCCGGCCTGCCTGGACCCCCTACCGGGCCTCACGGCAGCCACGCCCACATCCAGACAGAATGACCGAGCCAAACTGCAGGAATGTTGGACACGGCCTCTGAAGAGCCTCAGCCCCCAGCGCCATCTGCGGGGACCCAGCCTCCTGCGTCATGCTGGTGGGTGGGCTTGAAGCTGAACACGTGGAGGGAGCCTCTCCTGGCGCCCCGCACCAAGGGCTGCCCTCCCAGACCCCTCCGGAACACACCCCTGTCTGCTCATGTGCAGAGACCCCAGCTGTGTTCCGATCCTGACAGGCCTGTGTGCCGCCTGGGGACCCACCCATGTCCCCAAACACCCTGACCCTGCAGCCCTCCCTTGGGCTCGTCCCTGGCCTGGGAGGCACAGGAGCGGCTGGAGCACAGCCAGCTGGAGCCTGCAGACCTCAAGTTGGGGCGAGCTGGTGAAATGTTGACTTTGAGTTAAATGCTCAGCCTCAGGGAAGGTGCAGATGGCAGCCGAGTCACCTGCAGCTGCCGACAGAGCCCGAGGAGGGGCCAGGGGAGGGTGGGGCGAGGGTGGCGTCCAGGAGGGGCTGGCCCTGCCAGGGCACCCACCTGCCCCTCAAGAGGACAGAGCTGGGAGGTGTCAGCAAGTCCCTGGGTGGAGCCCGGCCATGAGTGTGCAGCCAGCGCTGGACCTGGTTCCGGAGGTTGGGGCAGAGCTGACCCGGGTCCCGGAAGCCCTGTTGGTGGCCCAACCTGAGAGCCGCGGCAGCCTGGAGCCTGGATTTCTGGGCGAGCCAGCTGCTCAGAGCCCAGAGGCTGCACCTTGTGGAGTTAAGAGTGAGACTGCAGGTGTGGCCTCCTCGCCACGCGCTGGCCTCGTGGCTCTGGTGTGGGAGGAAAAGCACCCGTCCTGATTGGATGCATGCTGGGTTTGAGGGTCTGCTGTGAAGAGACACTGTCCCTGGGAAGGCCCTCGTGAGCTGGTCCCCACACTGGAGAAACAGTGAGGACTGTGCTGTCCTGTTAGCACCCAGCTGTGTGGCTCCACCACGTGGTCATTTTCGTGGTGGAGTGTTGCCGATGCCACTTTGTAACATGTGAAGGGAAGGGGGCACCAGAGGGCGTGGGTGCCTGCCTGCAGGTGCCCCTGGAGTCTGCCCTCCATGTGGCTGCTGGGCCAGGGTGGTCTCTGCGGGGGCGTCAGTATGACCAGCCCCTGCACACAGCGTCCACGCGAGTGTAGATGGCTGCAGCTTGCATAGGGCCAGCGCTGAGGCTTCCAGACTCGGCCCTGTCAGACACAGGGATGGGTGGGTGGACACAGGGGCGACGGGTGAACATATGGACAGATGGGTGGACGTGTGGACATTCTGGTAGCTTCACGGACGCAGGGACAGGTGGGCGAGCATGTGGACGGTCGGAGGTGGGGAGACGGGCATGGTGAGCTCATCTGTGCTGACCCAGAGGCGGCAGGGTCAGTGGAGGGACTCACGGCAAACCCTCGCAGGCAGAGTTCCTGACCCCCCACACACGCATGGCCACGACTCCCCTGCAGTCTGTCAGGCCCCTGCTCGGTGGCACACAATGACAGGTCACCGTGTTCGCGGCCTCTGATTCTGCGTCGTTTGCCCTTTTCCGATCCCTTCTGTCTGCCCATAGAACCTGGCAGTGCTGCTGTTCACTGCCCGAAGCCTGAGCTCCAGACCCCGTGAAGCTCCTTCCCGTGGTGGGGAGGGGAGGCCTGTGAGCTGCTCCTTCCTGGGGACTGGACAGACATTCCCGGGGTCCTGGATGGGGGCTCTGTGAGCCTGCGCCCCGCCTCTCCCCAAGCTCTCAGGGCCCACCCCCATGCACACAGTCCCCCACGCTGTCCCTGTGGGACCCACGCCCCTGGTGCTGGGTACAGGGCCCAGTGCCCACCAACTGATCAGGGATGAGGCTGCTTGTGGGGGGCTGCTAGGTCCTCGGGGTAGCAACCCACACCCTTGTCTGGGTCACCTGCACCCCGCAGGATGCCTGAGCTCCGAGAGGGTCTCAGAAGGGGGAGGGTGATGGCTCTCTGCCCCTGCTGCTTTTCTAGGGAAGCAGAGAGGTGGCCCTGTGAGTCACGGCACCATGGATTAGGGATTCTGATTCGCACACAGGCTGGACGCTGAGTGTCGGGAAGTGAGGAAAGAAGGGCACTGGGTCTCCAAGGGGATTTCCAGACACCCTAGAGTTCGGAACTGCGTGCCATTTCAAGGAATGGCGGGGCTTCACATTTGGCAGCAGTGGTCTCCCAGAGGGCCCCGCGCAGCAGCGCCTGCGGCAGAGCAGCCTGGGGCGGGCTCCTGCAGCCAGCTCTCAGCCCTCAGGGAGGAGGAGGCCTCGCTCCTGGGGTCCACCCGCTGTGTTTACAGGACGAGTCCTTCCCTGTGGTCAGTTCCTATGGCACGCTGGCTGTGTGCCGTGCAGGGTTCTCGCCGCCTTGCGTGCACGGCCAGCTTGCGGCCTGAGTCCTGCTGGCGTCCCAGGTTCACAGCCGAGAAGATGGGCACCAGCACGAGAAGCTGGCTCACTGCCGAGTCACAGAGCAGGGGGTGCACCAGGGTCTTAGCCGCAGACCCCCACCCCGCTGGGTTTCCTGTCAGCCCCCGTCGGGGCGACTTTTAACCGAGGTCATCATGTTTTTGTGAAAGTGGGGCCTGCAGCTTCCCTCCCGCACGTCTGGATGGTAGTGCGCTTGGGAGGGAGGCTGGGCTTCTCCTCATTTCCGGCCCCGCCCTCACGGGCCATTACCCGCAGCTCTGTTCTGACAGCCGCCCTAGTACAGGGTCCAACACACACGACGCCCCTTTTGTACTACACAGTCACAAGCATGTCCTTCTGTGACATGACACTCCTCACACTCGGGCTCACCGTGTGACATTTCAGGGGACATGCTCACACGGCTGTCCCTCTCGTCTGAGGCATTCGATGGCATCACTCGGTGTCACTCCTGTGGACACTATGTTTGGGTGCCTGCTCTCCCGTGTTTCTGGAGCCTGGGCACAAGGGGGAGGCCCTGGCCACACCTGACCGGCGGTGGGCTTCTCTGCTGACCGGAGCCTGGAGACGCTCTTGCACCCCCGACGCCTGCTGGGCCCTCCCTGCCTCCGGCCGCCTCTGGGACCCTCCTGCTCAGCCCCTGAGGAGGGGAGTCTGCCTGTCTGCATGGCGCAGAGAGAAGAGAGTCTTTCCTTCTCCTGCTGACTCAGGCAGGGAACGCCGCCCCCTGCACGGAGGCTGAAATACACGAGTGTCCTTCCTGGCCCGGGGAGGCCTCACCAGGTGGCCTTGCCAGCTGGTGACAGCATCATCTGTGGCCCAGGCAGGCTGTGCACCAGGGTGTGTCCCTCTGACCTGGGAGGGCCAGTGAACACGCCAGCCGTGTCCCTGTGGACACGGTGACGTCCCAGCCAGGATGATGCAGGTTGCTGACTCAGGCGGGCGGCCCCCCCAGGTCCTCGCTCACGGTTGTTCTCTGGTGGCAAGGCGCTGTCATGCTTGGCATGCACTGTCCTTTCCTGTCCCCGTCAGGCGACGGGCGTCTGCTGCAGCGAGCACCGCGAGGGACATACAAACCTCACCCCCTTCCTCTCCCCTCGAGGTCTTGCCCGGTCGCCGCGACTCGCCCTGCACTTTTCCCGTTGGCAGCACCTGTGTGTTGCTTGTCTCCCTGCCAGCTGCAAATTGGGACTGTCCTTTGGGGAGGAACTCATGGGGAAGGGAGCAGTTTCCTCCTCCCCTGGAGCCTCCGGTGCAGCCCGAGGCCCTCACGGTGGCTGCATAACCTCCCGCTGCTGGCTGGCTTTCCTGGTGTGAACTGTGGCCCCGAAGAGCAGGTCCCGAGTGGTCTGGGGCGGGCGGGCAGGACGCACCCTCCCTGGGACGGGCAGTCCTGGCAGGTGGCCAGCCGGCCTCAGCAGGCAGGGCGGGGCAGGGAGGTCTCAGAAGGAGGCAGGATGCTCTTCCACCCTTGGAGAAGCTCCTGAGGGCAAGCACAACCAGGCCTGCAGTAGGCCCTCGGGCCCTGAGGCAGAGGCCCCTGCAGGCCCGGCCCGGCCCAGCCCACACCTGCCCTCTGCTGTGACCGCCACTTCCGTCACGGGTCCTCGGTCCCTTGATGTGCTGGTTGGTGCCTGCCCATCAAGTCTGGGAGTCCGTCCCTCTCCCTCGGTGCTGGGTTCCTGGGCAGGCAGTTCTCTGTCTGCCCCTCCCCCCTCTACTTCCTCCCTGCCCCTCACTCCTGTCTCCTGCCCCCTCTCTCCAGGGCCTGTCCTCGTCACTAAACAGCAGACCAGGACTGACCCTGTCTGTGCAAGTGAAGGCTCCCGGGGCCACGGTGGGGCATCATGGCAGCTTGGTGGCAGCCAGGGGGTCAGAGGAGGCGGCCTGGACCAGCCCCGAGGAGAGGCCGAACCGCAGAGGGGCACTGCCCAGCCCCCCGAGAGCCCTGCACCATGCACCATGCGATATGGCCTTTTCACTTGGTACGATATCGAACGGCCTTATAGCTTCCTCTGTTTTAGAATAAAGTTTTGAAAGAACCACTCACATTTCATAAAAACCTACACAAAATGGGCGGATGGGTCGGATTCCTCAGGAGCAGAGGCTGTGAGAGGGAAGTCCCGCTTCGGGCATGTGCGTGAGACGTGTGTGTGCGTGAGACGTGTCGTGTGTGCGAGACGCACATACGTGTGAGATGTGTGTGAGGTGTGTGCGTCAGATGTGTGTGAGATGTGTGGATGACACATGTGTGACATGTGTGAGAGGTGCACATGTGAGACGTGTGAGATGTATGTGGGTGTGAGACGTGCACGTGCATGAGACTTGTGAGGTGTGCGTGAGACATGTGTGTGGGTGAGACATGGGTGAGACGTGTGTGCATGAGGCATGTGTGTGTGAGATTTGTGTGCGTGAGATGTGTGTGAGGTGTGAGGTCCGTGTGCACGAGACATGCATGTGCGTGAGATGTGCACGTGTGAGATGTGTGTGGGTGAGACATGCATGAGGCGTGTGCGTGCGTGTACAGTCTGGGTGTGTTTCTCACACACTGGTGTTTACTAAGTGAATGTGAGTGCTGTGCTGTGTGCCAGGAGCTGAGTCTGAACAAGAATGAAACTCCTGTTCTTGTGAAGTTTACATTCTTGTGAGTATTCATTTGGCCACTTTTGGTGCAGAGAATGCAGATTACAAGGAAAATAAATATATTTGGTACAAAAGTATTTTTGCTTACAGACAACTTCTGAAATATCTATGAGAAAAACCAGTAACTGAACGTTTGCGAGCCTGAAGGTGTTATACTCTGATTTACTTGTTCTTTAAATGTTCATTCAAGATTTCCCTAAATTGCTCCATTTTCATCTCAGAGAAAGTGGCATGTGAATCCAACACAAAAGAACTTTTTCTTGCAGCCGGAACTCTAGGCATGAGCAGATTCATCTGTAACACTTTAAACATGTGTCTGACACAAGACGCTGAGGTCAGAGTGATGTGCAAGGAGGCTCAGCAGGTGGGTTGCAGCCGAACTGCCAGCCCAGGGAGCTCTCTGGGGAGGCTCCGCCCCCAGGAGGGGCCTTCCACACTGCTCCCCCTCCCAGGCTAACGCCCAGGATTCTGGAATTCTGTTTCATTTTACCAGGAACTTAGTAAATGCACAAATGCCCGTTCTTTAAAACCTCAGGAGGTCAGTTACTGCCTCTTCCTGCTGACTGACCAGCTGCGACTTTTCTCTTTAAAGCCCTCCTGACTCAACTCACAGAGCCCTTGGCCTTCTCATGACCTGGAAGTGTGGAACACACGTCCTCCTCCGAGGGGGGCACCCGGCACGCTCAGGGTCAGTGTCTGCGATGGGTGCACGCAGGGCTCTGCCCTTAACGCCCCTCGGCTCTCCTCGGGGGCTCTGTGAAGGTGACCCTGAGAGTCTGAAGCCTTCACACACACTCTGCCTGAGACCCCCAGACACAGATGCCCAAGGCCGACCGGCCTGGTGCCCGTGTGGGCAGAGGAGCCTGCTGGCCTGCGCTTCCCTCGGAGCAGATGGAGGCCGTGGGGCCGGTCCCTGCAGTTCACACACAGCAGCCTCGCTGGTGTCCAGAAACGCGCTGTCTCCGTGGTTCGTGTCACTCCCAGATCCACTCTTCCGAGACCTGACTCAGAGCCGCCCTGCAGCCCAGCTTACCCGACCGCTGCCCGCCAACCCCCTCCGCAAATTAGCATTTCCCTGTGCGGGGCTCCCTCACACTGGGAGATGAAAGGCTCAGGGAAAACACAGACTTCATTCATTTAATAAGCAGTAATCAGGGAGAAGGACGGGAGTGACCCGGCTCATTATGCTTTAAGGAGCAGGGCCAGTGGGCCGGACCGGCCGAGGAGTCTGCCGGTGTCCAGAACCCTTTGGAGACGAGTCTGGGGTGACTGGGGAGAACAGTCACAAACCACGTATGTTTTCAGCAGGAACTCTTGCTGCTTCATTACAGGCGGGAGCAAAGGCCTGCAGCGTCCTCCCCAGAACAAAATAAACGAGAACAAAATAAACAAACAGCCGGACTGGGTCTGGGTCGAGGTGGAGCGGCCCCAGGTGGCGGCCCTTTGTCATGCTAATGTCCAGGCAGGTTTCCAGGGTCTCCACCTGAGGCTCCCCCAGGGCTGGGGGGCGGGTGCTGTTATTGCTGCCGACCTGGAGCTCCCAGGAGACGTCCTGACGAGGAACGGGCTCATTAAAGCACCTGGCGCGTGGGCTGGTGCGACCATCTGCTCGTCACACGTGAAGAGTTGTGATTTCTGAAATCTTCCCACAGTGTCCAAGCTCAGGAAGGGTGGCCCCCTGTTGGGTCCCCGGTGGTCACGCGCGCTGACACCCCCACCTCGCGTCTCAGGTCCATATTTTTCATTTTCGGTTGAATAAATAATGGAAACACAGCCCCACCCCTGGGTTCACAGCGTGCCGGTCGGCGTTCTGGCCCCACGGAGGCTGCCCAGGCATCGCCTCGAGGTCGGGCCAGGTCTCGGAGAAGCGAACCCCATTGGGGCAGGGTGTCCAGAGAACACGCTGCCTCCAGCACTTCGGAAACACGCATGGCAGCCGCAGAAATGGGCGCCGCATGCTGTTCCTGACCCAGCATCGGATCCCGCCTCCCCTCACACCTGCCCTTAGGTCAGGGCCCCGAGTCTGCAGGGGCTCCGGCTCCAGCTGAGTCTCCGCCTCACCCACCTGCGGCGGAGCTGGTTCTGGGCCCCGCTCCTCCTTGCGCCATCCGTCCATCCGTCCATCCGTCCATCCGTCCATCCATCCATCGGCCGGGGAAGGAAAGGCCCCGGAGGCTGCACCTTGCGAGCCCCGACGCAGGACAAGTGTCTGGCCGGAAATGAGTCCTGAGCAAGCTTTTGATCAACGAGTGACTAAATTAACCAATGAGTGTTGCAAATAAAATTTTATACAAATAAGACAGGATGCTTCCCCCCGAGTTCACCCACAGCAATGGGAAATGGGAGGTGACTCGGAACTCTATCCCTCACGACCTGACCCTGAGTGCGCCCCCGCTGTCTGCTGCCCAGAGAGCCGGGCCAGTGCCCGCCTGCCGCTCCCCGCCCCCCGCACCCCCTGCGCCATGTCCGGGGTCTGGTGACGACCTTTCGGAGGGTGTGAGGCGGGGCCTCACTGGGCTCTCCACGCGCCCTTCCCCGGCCTCCCACGAGTGCGGCACCCTTTCACGTGCTTGAGGGGAATTCGAACCACACTTTTGGGAGATTTCTGTTCAGGTTTTCGGTCTCCTAAAAATCAGGTGTTTTTCTTGTTGTTGGGTCATAAATGTCCTTTGTGGGTTCTAGACATCAACCCTTTGTTACATATGCGACTCCCAGTGTTTCCACTGGTCTCACAGCCCCTTCGTCCTGCTGGCCGTGCCCCGAGGCACACGGTTCTCGTGCCAGCTGGTCCGATGTCCCCATTCTGGGCCCCTCTCCTCTGCGTGCGGCCTTGCGTCCAGGGGGTCTTCAGCTCTGTTTTCTTGTAGGGCTTTTGTAGTTTCAGGTCTCACCTTTGGTCTCTAGCCCGCTGGAGTGAGTTTCTGTTCGTGTGGTGACTGGAGGGCCCCTGTTCCCCCTTCGCCGGTGTGTGGCTGGCCGGTGTCCCGGCACTGCCCGGTGAAGAGACTGGCCTTGCCCTCCAAGTGGCCTGAGCCCCGTCGGAGGTCGTGTGGCCACGCGCTCCAGGGTTTGTTTCTGGGTCTTCCGTGCCCACCCGGGCCTGCAGGCCCGTCGCCGCGTCCACACCGCGCTGTTCGGATGACTGTAGCTTCGTCGGCGGCGGTGAAATCAGAAAGCGTGGGGCCCCCACCTTTATTCTGCCTTGTCAGGTTGTTCTGGGGGCTTGTCGAGGCTCCCGTGACCTTTAGGGGGGATGTTTCTGTTTTTAGAAAAGTCGCCCCTGGGATTTGGAAAGCCTGCAGGAGGCTCATGGAGCAGGTGCCGGGGGTGGGGGCGCTGCACCCCGCTCCCCGCCTGCGGACAGTGTGCCTCCCCATCAGAGGCCCCTGGACACGCGGACCCCAACCCACACGCACCCATGTGCTTCTTTTGTTGTTGCCGCTTTTGTTTTTGTTGCTGCTCCATTTGATTCATGCAGAGCCCCTTCAGCACGCCTTCAGCCACCATCTGGAACTGCAGTTAAAAGACATTTAAAAAGGTCTTTCAAATTATTGTGTCTGTAACCCCCCAAGAGCGTCCTGGTGGATCAATGCTGTTTCATCTGTTTTTAATACCACAACACAAATAGACGTTAATACCCTTCAGCACACCACTCGAGAGAAATCACTCACAGGCCGTGGAAACCAGCGGGAGCCCCCCTTTGCCCAGCAGGGCCCACGTTCGGGGTCGGGGCTCGGGGGGGCTGCGGGGCCGTGGGAAGACGATCCCCTGGGTCCCCGGGGAGGCTGTGACCAGGGGAGGTCCTGGGGAACCATTGGAGCTGACTGCACAGCAGGGCCCGGGGTGATCCTCGGAACCCCACCAGCCACGGAGGCTTCTGCCGTGGGGTGGGCAGCGCCAGCTCTTGGGCCCTCAGTCCCCAGAGGCCCAGGGGGACTGAGGCTGCGATCTTAGGGGGACCGAGGACTTGCTCCCTGCAGCTCCTCGGGACTCGCAGCCTCCATGGGCAGGCTGGCTGGGCTCCCCGTCCTCCGTGCAGCTGCCCGTGGCCCCGGCTGAGCCTGGGAAGCTCCCTCTGTCAGGGGACGGTCCAGGGCCGTCTGGTGGCAGGGGACAGCCTGAAGGCGTGTGCCCTGTGGGCAAAGCCAGCTGCTCACTGGGACCAGTGGGGACAGAGGGGTGGGCAGGGGACAGAAGTGTGGCCACTCACTGAGTTCTCACCGCGCTGTTAGCCGCCCAGTCAGGAGGCCGAGGGGCTGGAGCAGACACAGGGGTGGGCGCCCCGAGGCCATGGGGCCAGCACCGACCTGCCTGCTCAGGACGGGGGCATGATGAGTGTGGTTGCCACTGGGAGAGGCTGGGGTCCTCTGCCGCCCACGTGGCCACGGGCCTCTCTGGGGAAAGTGGACACGGGGCAGGCAGTCACTCCCCGAGGACGTGCGGGGCCAGGGTTCTTGGACTCACACCTCTGAGCCCACCTGCCGGCCCCTCCAAACACAGGCAGAGGTGGGCTCTGAAGGCACGGACACCGCTGGGACGTGCAGGGAAGGAGCGAGGGCCGATGGGCGGGGCGTCCTACATAGGAAGCAGGGCCGAGGGCAGCTCAGCGAGCGGGTAAACGGGAGGCTCAGACCCACATCTCAGACGGGGGCTCCGTGGAGCCGCAGGGCCGGGCTGCACAGGAGGTCCCTGGGGCGAGAGGGCACCTCTGGGGCTCCCGACCGGGACTCTGCAGCAGCCACTCTTTGGCCCCTGTAATGGCCCTTTGGTTTCGATTTCAGGGTGCTGCATCTGGTGCCCAGCATTCCCTGCCTCGGGGCCCAGGGAGGGCGCTTGCGTGGGGACTTTCTTCAGGTCCTATCCACTCAGAGGTCATGCCCAAGGACAGAGACCCTCAGCCAACCTGAGTTTGGGGCCGCACACCCAGTCTGAGAAGCAGAGGCACTGGGAGAAGGAATTCGTTGCTTTGCTTCACAGAAGTCCGCCTGGAGAGCCCGCAGGCCCAGGCGAGGGTGGACGGGGACAGGCCGGCCCCTCTGTCCCCCCAGAGCTGCCCCGGGTCCCCTGGGGGCGTCCCTCTGCGGCCCTCACGGGGGCGTGACCGGACAGCTGCTCTTCGTTTTTTCATTTAAACGTCTGAACCCAACCCAGAGCCCCGAGTCCTGGCTGTGTCCCCTGGCCAGGCTGCCCGGGACGGCAGCGAGGGCCACCTCCCTCTCAGGCGGCAGCCTAGTCCTGAGGCAGACCCTGCCCGGCAAGGCTGGTCCCCCGGCCCCAGCTCTCCAGCTCTGCGTCTGTGATGGGGCCTGAGGCCCGCGGGGCAGAGGCTCTGCGGCAGCCTCCAGTCTCCCGGACCCTGGGCCCCCCCACCCCCGGCCTTGTCCGGGGACTGTCAGCCCGGCAGCCTGCAGGAGACTCCACACCTCGACGGACTCTGCCCTCACCTGGCCCCGCAGCCAGGGGCCCATCTGTGCTTTGGGACCTCACATGACCCTCACACCTGGCTGCAGAAAGACTCAGGGACTCAGTGGGATTCTCGGCCTCGTTCAGTGTCAGAGCCGGTGGAGGGCCCAGCTGCTGTGCTTTGAATCTGTGACGCTGTTTTGGCTTCAGCAGAGGCCTCCGCTGCCTGGAGCCCTGCCCTGGGTGACCCTGTGCTGCCCCAGGCCTGGCCCTCTGCTCCTGGAGGACAGAGGCAGTCACTCGATACTCTCGATTAGCTGATTTCACAGAGGCTGGAACCAAGCCATGAAGGAGGTGACTTATGTCCTCCAGCCCGGGAGCTCCCTGGACAAGGCGCTGGACTGGCCAGCAGCCCCCATGGCCCCCTGGCCCCCACGCCTGATGCCAGGCGGGCCTCCCTCCCCCTCCAGTGAGCTTGCAGGTTCCCGGGTCCCCTCCGGGGAGGACCGTGGCCTTGCCAGCTGTGGGGACGCCCTGGGACCTGCTCGTCACTGTCAGGTGGGCGGGACCAGCTCAGCTGCTACGGCTGCCCCGCCCCTGGGCTGCTAGGGTGCGCCCTCCACCGAGCACAGCTGCAGGCCTTTGATCTAAATCCCTCCTGGACGCAGCCGCCACTTGCAACAGCTTCTTACCGGTGTCGTGTTCCCTGGCGGTCAGTTGCCGTGTCCTCACTCCCGCCAGGGCGCCGGGGGCCCCGTGAGTGATGACAACACGTGGGCGTTTGCTGGTCGTCCCCACGGGAGGCCTGACCCGCCCGCCCCCTGTGCTGAGTGCTGATGGGTTCCCCAGCGGTGGCCACATTTCACCGCTGTCAGCCCGGCCCCGCCCGCCCCCCACTCTGTCTCCTGGGCAGAGCAGGGCCCTGGGACACTGGCCCCAGGGGTGCAGACTGACAGGGCAGGCCAGGCTCCACCTTGGTGCTTCCCTCCGGAACATTCTGTGGTCCCACTCAGCACTCAGGCCACTCCTGTTGCCCTGGGACCTGCACAGGCGAAGGGGGTGAAGGCAGCCTTGGGTGCTGCCTGGAAACAGACGGACCGGCCTGTGCCCCCGGACGGGCCCCAGAAAAGGTCCGAATGTCTGCCTGTCTCTCTGTCTCCTTCCTCCTTCAAGTCCCAGGTCTGACCACGCTACACCGGCCGATCCTGCCCGGACACAACGCAGAATGTGGACAAGGCAGGGGCCAGGTCTGGAAGCCTGCCCGTCCTGGGTTCTGTGGAGCAGCCCCAGCTGAGGTTGGGAGCAGGCACGGGTGTGGGGGCCGCTCCTTCCCGCTCGGGCGACAGTCTCGTCCCCTCCCTGAGCTCCCCTCCGGCCCTTTCTCGCCCCAGCCCCCAGGTCATCTGAGGATGACAGCCTGGAACTACCCGCTGTCTTCCCAGGAGCACGTCTCCACAGGCTTGTTCAGGGTGGATGAGTGACCGCTTGTTAACACGCGGACGGCCCTGGAGTGTGGGCTGGAGGGACGAGCGGGTGTGAAGTTTGCACGCACCTGTGTTGTAGGTGCCTGCGTCTGCTGTGAGGCCAGCGCTGGCCGTGGTCCCCCGCCGGTGGCTGCCCCAGCACAGAAGGCCTGAGCGCCTGGGGAGATGGCGATCCCTGAGACACTTGGCCGGGTCACAACATCTCCCTGTGGCTCCCTGCTGGGCATCTGCCGAGCCCCGGCCGCCTTCCCACAGGGCCGAGTCGGGAGGCTGCACCGGGAACCCATGCTGGAGGGGCGGGCCCCTGGCCTCGAGTTGGGGGCTGGCCCTCCCGGCCGAGAGCTGCGCCCAGGCAGAGGCTCATTTGCAGAGGGTCCAAGGAAGGGCCGAAGTGGCTGCCCAACCTCAGTTCCCTCAGAAGGCGTGAGTGCTCTGCATCTATTTCTTCTCCGAAGTGTATTCTCTCATTGTCTCCTAATTAGAAAGACCCATTTCTTTCCAGAACACAGACACCCAGATTTTTATTTTTCTTCTTAAAACACCCTTTCAAGGTGGGGAGGCAGCCCCCTCCTGGGTCCCCAGGCCGGACAGCAGCTGCCTCCCCGCAGGGCGGCCTCTTAGCTCGCTGGGCTGTGCTTTCCCGCAATGTGGCGCGGACGGCAAAATAAAAATGGGGTGAGATGGCCGAGCAGCAGGTCTCGGGTGCAGGCTCTGGGCAGGAGGCAGGGAGGGCGTCGTGGAGCCCAGGGCCCAGGCTGCCCGTGGGCCTCTCCGTGGCACCGCCTCGCCGGGACCGGACGTGGGGCCTGAGGGCCTGGGAAGCCCTGTGTGACACTGTGCCCAGACCAAGGATGTGGCCCCAAGGGGTGGCTGTGGATGCAGAGATGGAGATGGACAGACCAGAGCATGGGAGACGCACTGAGAAGGGGACGCTGATGTCTGAGCGGCACCCCGGGATGGGGTGAGGCAAGAGCCGAGTGCCCAGCATGAGGCCCCGCGTTGGCCTCACGTGGCGCCAGGCTCCTTGTTAACCCACTGCCCGGTCCATGCCCGACCATCACGCTACGCTCGGGTTCTGATGGAAACTTACAACAGATTGAAATTAAAACTAAAATAGGTGACGAGAAATTACGACCCAGTCACGGAGTTGAAACGAAGCTGATAACAGCTTCGCCGTGACAGCCCATCACCCCCACCCTGAGGGCACTGCGGTGGCCGTGGGTCACATCTCTGGGGAGGGGACCTTCTGGGGCCTGCAGACCAACGGGCACCCCTCAGCAGGGTCGGCTGGGACCTGCCCTCAGATGGCTCTCTGCCACCTGCGTCCAGGCGGCCGGTCCTGAGCTCTGTCTGCCCGGGAGTCTGCCTGGCGGCCCCAGAGCCCTGCCCCCAACACGGCCTCTTAGAAACCTGGCCCTGACTGCCTTTCCCAGGCGGGGGGCCAGGGCCTCAGGACAGGAAGGGGGCCGGACCCCCGGTGCAGTACGCAGGTTTGCCCGGGGGCCATGTGGGCCCCTGTGTTGCACTTGGCACCGCTGAGCCCATTCTCCAAGGCCCGACTAATCAGAGAGACAATAGCTTCAGGAAGGAGGGGTGGGGCCGGGCCGGGCTGGGCAGGGGACATGGAAAGCGACGTGGGGACTGGTGGGCAGCCACCAGGCACAGGGACAAGTGCGCCCCATGCCGCTGCGAGTTGAAGACGTCTCCGTCTCGGCCCCGTCCTGCTGCTCCGGGGGATACCCCAAGGCCTCCGGCGGGAGGGGACAGGAGGGGACAGGCGGGGACAGGACCCTCACAGGGCACCAGCTCCCACTGAACACGATGCTGGGGAACTGGGAGGTCTCACTTGTTGAGTTAATGGACAGCAAGGCATTGCTAAGTGTCCGTTGTGCCCCAGGTCTTGCTGGGCAGCTTCCCCTCCCCACTCTACACCAGAGACGGGCAAGCGCCTGGCGTGAGAAATACGAGCACGGATGCTCCCTGCCTCAGCGAGCTCTCGGTGGGACAGCCCAGGACGGCCCGGACCCAGGAAGGAGGCCAGGGACATGCTGGGAGCCAGGAATGCCGCAGACCAGACAGGAGACGTGAGCAGGGGAGGCCCCGAGGGCGGCTGCTCGCAGCCACAGCCTGAGGGGCGCAGGCCCGTGGGGCGCAGCCTGCTGTGTGAGTGATGCGCGGTGGGCGCGGCCTACGCCCCACGGGCCGCAAATGCTCTCTGCAGCTGCTTTTGGGGACAGCGCGGCTGGAGCTGCGACACCGATGGGGGGAGCGTGTGTGACCCCGAAGAGACCAGGGGCCCAGATTCTGGGCCAGGAGAGGGTGTGAGGGTCTCAGCATGCCATGGCAAGCGCTAGCCCGGCATGGCTCGGCAGCTGGGCTGCCTCCGCTGCACCTGCAGGCTGCAGACAGAGGAGACCTGAGGTTCTGTTCACTCACCAACAGCAAACAAAACACCTGGAGTCAGACCTGCGGCTGCTGCTGCGGAGATGGCGCACCCAGCCAGTCCCTGGCCGGTTCTGTGTCTCAGGGTCAGGTGTGCTGACTCTTCACCGGGACCTGCAGGGAGTGGAGCGGCGGCCTCGAGGGGCACAGCAGGCGGGAAGGAGAATCTGGCCCCCCCATCCCCAGCCTGACAACAGCCCGGGAGGCAGACGGGGCTCAGAACCTGCCTCCTGGGTCTCGCTCCTGGGGGAGGTGAGGTCAGGGTTCAGAGTGGGGAGAGTGGGAGCTTGTCTGCAAGGGCGGGGGAATGCCCTGCAGAGAGAAGTTGCTGGAAGGAGCAGGGGGCCTGGTGACACCTGCAATAAAGGGATACACTCCTTATCTGTGCGGACATCCCAGAGAGCTCAGCGTGGACAGGCTGAGCGGGTCCCCGGGGACACAGGCTCTCAGACTGGCTGGTGTTCCAGGAAGGGTGCCCGGCCCTGTGCTGCCCAGGCCCGGTGCCTCCCCCTCGCTGCCCCAGGGCCTCTGTGAGCAGGGGCTGTGAGAGGGGCCAGTCTGCACACCCCACCCGGCCAGGCCATCTGCTGGGACCTCCCAGGCCAGGACAGCATGTCGGGGAAGCCACAGGTGTCCGGTGATCAGCAACCTGAAAAGTCAGTTCAGGATCTTTCACGCTTGTCCTCCGGGAACACGCTGACAGCGACACCAGTGCAGTGAGACTAGGGCCTCTCTGGGGACAGGACGGGGCAGCAGAGGAGCAGGTGGCTCTCTGCCCAAGGTTGGAAGCTCCTGGATAGAGAGGAAGCTCTTTGTCCCAGCGGGCCTTGGGTCAGGACTCCGGGGCAGCTCCGAGCTGCTGCACGCTGACGGCTTCCGGTAGATGCTGAGATGGCTCAGAGCCTGAGGTCAGCTAGGGGCTGGGGGCCCCAGGGAGGAGAGAGCCCAGGCCCCGGCCGACCAGCCTCACAGGGCAGTTTGCAGGCAGGAGAGGCCCAGGGCCCAGCAGAGGCGAGGCGGCTGGCGGGGGGTGATTGGCCCGACATCTCTGCAGGTGGCCTGGGGCCAGCTGGGAGTCAAGGGCCCTGTGGGAGGAAGAGCATGCAGACCGGGCTCAGGCCCTTGTGGGGGAGGGCACAGACCAAGATGGTGGCTCCTCGCTGGCCTGGGGACCAAGGGGATGGCTGGGCATCTTCAGGCGAAGACGCATGCTGGGTGCCAGACTGCCACCAGGCTTGGCCGCCGGTCCTCAGCCCCCAGCCCCTGGGCTGCCCCTACATCCTGAGTGGACTCTAAGGACATCCAGTCAGCAGTGATGTGTGAGTGCAGGGCTGAGTCCTGTCCCTGGTCACCTGCAGAGGGATGGCAGTGGCCTCCCCTGATCTCAACACACCTGAGAACTCCCCAGGCCATGTGGTCGAGGCCTGCGTCCCGGCAGCAAACACGATGCTGGTGTGAGGGGCTCGTTCAGCTATGGTGCCTCCTCCCCTCCGTCCCCAGGGCCCACAGCCGGGGGGCGGTGGGTCCCACGCCCCTAGACTTCAGACGGAGTGGGAGCCGTCCCTTGTGCCCCGGGCTCTGCAGACTCGGGACTCCTCCTCGGCTCTGTCCCCGCTGCTCGCCAGCACGCCCTGGAGCGCACTGACCACCCAGGCTGAGACAAAAAGGGACGGCCCCGGGCTGTGTCACCATCCCCTGCAGACGCCGGGCCTCTGTGGGGGGCCCATGTGTCCAGGAGGCTTCTCGGGGCTGCCGTGCAGACACGGCCCCCGCCCTCTGTTCCCACGGGTGTCTTGTGCAAGCAGCCCTGGCCCGGCGCATGCCCAGCATGCCGGGGATCCAGCAGTATGAGCATTTTGCTGGGGTTCAGCTTCTGGCTGGGGCCACCCTCTCAGGTGACAAACCCCAGTGTTTCCTAGAAGGGAAGTGCTCACTGGGACAACCGAAGTGGGCAGGGCTCAGACCTGCAGCCAGGAGGCCACGCCTCCACCCCCCCCCCCCCCGTGTCTGTTCTAGGACCCGGACTCTGCACCACCCTCGAGGTCAAGGATGCCCGGAGCAGCTGGCACCCCCGTCAGTGTCCAGAGCCCATGGGGCAGGGCATCCTCAGGGCCGCCGTACTGCCGGCTGCAGGCCGGGCAAGGAGGTGCGTCCACACTGAGGTCTCCCAGGACTGCGGTGCCGCTCTCTTCCCGGATGCGGCCCCAGAGTCCAGTGAAAGTCAGACCTCGCCTTCATGACCTGCCTCCCTTTGGACAGCAGCCCACCCTCTGTCCCCGGACTCGTGTGTCCCAGAGGTCCCACCCTGGTGACCGAGGGAGGTGGCAGCTGCTAGTGTGGAGCCAGGTGCTGGGTGCTGGCAGGGGCATCACCAGAGAGGTTCCAGCTCACAGCAGAGTGGGAGCTGCTCACCAGCCCGGACAAGTCCCGGCCGCCCGTCGTCAGCGTGAAGAGCTGGCACAGGAGGTCCCCACTGAGCCAAGCGGGGTGCTCTCCTGACGGTGCCCTCATGCTGCCAGGGAGGGTGGCAAGCTGGCGTTGCGTTGGGGGCCCCGACGGTGAGCCCCTGGTGCAGAGGTGGGCACTGGGAGCCCCAGGCTGAGGGGTGGCGGGGATGCCGGGCCCCATGTCGACCCAGCCTCCATCTGGGAGCGCCTCCAGGATGCTGGTGCAGCGGGGCGCGCGGGCACAAGAGGCCCATTAATCACACGCCGCCGCCCCTCGAGAGCAGGCAGATGGCTCCGAACAACACAACCTCATTAACCAGGGAGAACCCACGTTCCCACAGAGGAGGGGCCAAGCTGCTGGGGCTCCCTCAGACGGCCGCACGCACGCGGATGGTGTGGCGAGACAAAGCCTGCAGCCAAGTGTTGGGGCATCTCAGGGTCTGCTGTTAAATCCAACGAAGGGCAGAAGCACGGGCAGAGCGAAGAGAGGCTGCTCTGGAGGCTGAGGACCCAAGGACTGGGGTTTCCCCTCCCTGGTCCCTGAAAGGTCCCTGCAGGGCAGGGCCCCGTGGTGCCACTGGACTGGCCTCCATGTCCCAGTGGCAAGCACCGGCCGGGCAGCTGGCCCATCCTGACACATAGCCAGGCACTGGGGTCCCCCAACCCCAGCCCGCCACCCGACAGCCAGGTCTGCACGTGGTACAGACAAGCAGCTCTCGGTCACCAGACGGAATGCCCCGCACGGCAGCTGGAATCGGGGAGGTGGGGCAGGTCCCGGGAGCCCCTGTTCCACCAGCTCCTCGCTCATCCCCTGTCCCCACAGGGCGTGCTGCTGGTCCTGCCTGGGGACACTATGGGGTACCCTCCGTAAAGAGGCAAGGCCCGTGATCGGCAGACGGTGACGACGACTTAGATACGCAGAGGTCCTGCCCCTGTTCGGGGTCGCATCGGGGCCGTCACTGCTCCCGCATCACCCTCGTGAGTGCAGGAGTCCCGGGTGTCCATGCTTCCGTCACGGGGGCCCAGGGCCACCAGGAAGGCAGCCCTCCGTCTGCACGGGTGGGCCGGGCGCAGTCGCCACGGTTTGTGTGGAAAATGACGTGGAGACCAGCTCTGTGCCCCACGCGCTCACAACCCTAAGCCAGCCCCCTTCCGCCCCACCCTGTGTCGGCAAAGCCCTGGAATTTCTCTCGGAAGGTTCATTTTCTCGTAGTTTTGCTTCCGTTCCAGCTCCCCTGGTAACAGGACGGCACACACACCACACAGCACCAACCCGGCCAGCTGAGGTGGGAGGAGCACCGACTGGTCCCCTCAGAATTCCCGCCTGCGCCCCAGGGGACAAAGCCTGCAGCCACTTGGGAGCCTCTGCTCACTGGGCACTGTCCCTCTGCGAGGTCGGAGGAAACCCGTGACCGCCCCCTCAAGGGCGCAGAGAGGGAGTGCGGCTGTGGTGGCCTTGGCAACGCAGGCGGGGTTGGGTTGGAGACTTTGAGTAATCATCAGGTGACCTTAGCTGGTTCTTTATGTCTTTAAAAATCGAGGTGTGCCCGTCCGCTCTCGGGCCGACGACGAGCAGGGAAAGCCGCTGAAATGCCCGTGAGATTCGACTCGCAGGAGTTGCTGCACCGCCCGGGGCGCGGCCGGCGTGATGCCAGGCCGGGGGCCCACCCAGACTCCTGAGCAGCACCCCAAGTTCTCACCCTGCTCCCCAACTCCCGGGCCCATCAGGGCATAACTGAAGGCTGACAGGTGTGGGTGGCGAAGGGCAGCTTCTGACCAGTGTCACCAGTGGCCAGTGGCAGTGACCACCGGGAACTGCCACCCACATAGCAGATGCCCGCGCCGCTCGGCTCGTGTGGGGCGAGAATCCAGTGCGGACCATGCAAGGCCACTGCTGGGTCCTTACGATGTGGCATCTGGGGACCAGAGGGAGACGGGGACAGGGGCCCAGCAGAGCTGTGGTCCCTGCAGCTGGGCCTCCGAGGGGCCGCCAGGCCAGCAGCCCAGGCTCAGCCTCCCGAGCGGATTTCTCCCACCGTGCGGTCATTGGCTGAAGTCACGGGCTCCGGAGCCCAGAGCTGCGAGGGGCAGGGGGTCTGGCGGGAGTCACACCCCTGGGCAAAACAGCCGCCCTGCCAGTGGGCTCTCGGGTGGTCCAAGGGACGTGGAGGGCAGACGCTGAGTGGGGCTGTCTGGCCCCTGGCAATCGCTGCCATGGAGCAGGAAGAAAAACCCCACCTGGGCCTTGGGGTCCAGGGTCTGCGCCCCCAGCAAGGACGGGCCAGCATCAGGGCAGCAGGGCTGTGCCAGCCCCTCAGCGGGCGCTGCGCGCGGGAACCGACACGGGGGACTCCTGGAGTCTGAGTTGCGGCTCTGCTGAGAGATGGCTGCCCTTCTGGACACGCAGTCTCCTCTCACCTGCCCGGGAGGAGGCACACCTGAGGTGAGGGCCCGCTCCCTCCACCCCCTGCGATTCCAGGCGGGGGAACACGCAGGACCTAACAACTAACACGGACAGCAGGAGCATGTGTTATTCAAACTGATTTTTTCCAAACAAATGTCAGAAGAATGTGGGGAGGAAACATCCATGTGGCCACAAATGAGCGGGGGTGGAGGCCCTGCCCACGCACCCCCTGCCTGCCACCCCGGAACACGAAAGCCACCCCCCTCTGGGGAAGGCGCCGGGCACACTGAACACCGTTGTGGGGACACGGGGCACAGCCCGCGTCTAACCGGCGGTGTGGGGACTCCTGAGCCCCGAGGTCCAGCCGTGACTTTTCCCCTTGTCCTCCTCCTTTTCTAAGCCTGCAGAGAGTTACACGCAACTACATTTCTTGTCCTGGTTAATTATTTCTCCTCGCTTCCCGCTCATCAGTCTGCTCTGTTTGCCACCAGACCCGACATTAATTCTGACGATGTGGATGGATGATAACAGGGTTCCCGTCGCTCTTCACACCAAACCGATCACTTGAAGTTCAAAAGCACCCTCGCTGCGCAAAGAGCCCTTTGTCTTGGCCTTTTCAGAGCCGCACTTGGAGTGGGCACTCAATAAATTTTTGCCAAATTGATTTAAATTGAATTCCTTTTAATTGAACCCCGTTAATAGTCTTCAGGACACACACAAGACGTGTCCAATTAAGCTGCTCGGAGACCTGCCCCCCCCACCCGCACTTGGCAGATGTCTGGGGCCCGGAGCCCTGAGGGTCCACAGACGCGCCCCGGCGGGCCCACGGCAGTGGGCTCCTTTGTTCAGGCCGCCGTTCCAGCCCTACCGCATGGGTGTCCAGCGCTGGGCCCGGTCGTGGGCTAATGACTCCAGCAGCCTCGGGTGATGGGCTCGGAAAGGTGGAAGGGCTGACATCCGAGGCAGCATCTTGAATTTCCCCCTGAGGCAGAGGGGTCAGTGATTGGGCTTGGAGATTAATTACATGTCACTCCCTCCAAGTCCCCAGCTCCTGACATTCAGTCGCCCCGTCTGCTGGGTGCAGAGGTGCACGGCCCTGGCTTGTCTGCACCCAGGGGTGCTCGGGCCCGAGCCCCAGGGGCCTGACCCTCCCCCCCCCGGGCTCCCTTTCTGCCACACACAGCCCAACTCGCTCAGCTTCTCTTCCGTATTGACGTCTTTCCCAGAAATGCCCTTTCTGAGAGGACTCTGTGCCAGAGTGGGTTGTTCAAACAGCCCGGGGGGTCTAATGGGCTTTGCAGCTGAGGCTGCCCAAGGGGGGCATCGTTCACTGCTGGCCTGTCACGCTGTCAGGTGGTGTGACCCAGCCCTGCACGGGTGTAGCCGAGTGGCTCTGAGGGGGGAAGCTCAGGGGGTGGCAGCGGGGCGGGGGGCTCTGAATTCCTGTAGAGCTCAGGGCCCAGGCAGGGGCTGGGGATTGGGGGCAGG